>PVJA010049431.1:0-13736 GCA_004027025.1 Myocastor coypus
TTTTTTTTTTTTTTTTTTTAATTTTTTTTTTTTTTTTTTTTTTTTTTTCTTGTTTCAGAACCTCTGTTTGTTTATTCACTCATTTTTATGGCCAGCTCAGCCTGCCCCAAGGGCAGGGCTGGTGCAGCGTGTGGTGCCGGGGATAGAACCGCAGTCCCTGAAGCCGCCCAAGCTTTCCCAAGCAGGCGCTTTAGACCACTGAGACATCCCGCCGGGCCCCACCTTTAGTCTATTTTAAATGTGCAATGTTAGACAGTGAAGCTGGGCCTCTAGGTGAGACTGCCATGTGTGCCTCGCAGAGCTCACCTTTACTGTAGCCTGCAAGCCTCTGCTTCTGGTTCTCCACACAGCAGGCAGAAAGACAACTGTGCCCAATCAATTGTGCCCTGTTTATTTTTTTGTCGCTGTACTCATACAAAATGTAGTCAAGGTAGCCGAGCATGGTGGCGCACGCCTGTAATCCCAGCACTCGGGAGGCTGAGGCAGGAGGATCAGTGAGAGTTCGAGACCAGCCTGGGCTACAAAACTGAGCTCAAGGCCAGCCTGAACTGTACAATGAGACCTTGTCTCAAAAAGACCAAAAAAAAAAAAAAAAAAATGTAGTCAAGGTAGAATTTTCCTTTTTTTTTTTTTTTTGTTTAATTGTCAAGGTAGAATCTTAACCTGAAAACAGAAAGAGGTGTGGCCTTACTCTAGAAACACTTTCTTCTAAAGTGTTAAATAATGCTGTAGGGCCTGGCGGGATGGCTCAGTGGTCTAAAGTGCCTGCTTGGGAATTGGGCAGCTTCAGGGACCACGGTTCAATCCCCGGCACCACATGCTGCGCCAGCCCTGTCCTTGGGGCAGGCTGAGCTGGCCATAAAAATGAGTGAATAAGCAAAGGTTCTGAAACAAGGGAAAAAAAAAAATAATAATAATAAAATAAAATAATTTTTTAAAAAATAATTAAAAAAATGAAGAATGCTGTAATTACCAAACTGAGGATCCTATTCACATATTTACTGTTCGCATAATTTCGGTGACCTTTTTCCTTTCATTAAAGTTACTAGTGCTCTTGGGCCCGAGAAATAGCTCAATGATCTAAAGCACCTGTTTAGGCAAATTTAGGCAACCCCAGGAACCACTGTTTGATCCCCAGCACCACATGCTGTGCCAGCCCCACCCCTGGGGCAGGCTGACCCGGCCATAACATAAATTAAAAGTTTAAAAAATAAGTAAATAAAGTTACTAGTGCTCTTGAGTAAATGAAGGCTTGATTTCAGCTAACGCAGATGATACGACTTATTGTACATGCTTTACACTCAGCCTAAAGCAAGAACAGAAGTAGTCCAGAGTGCCACAGGTGCAGGGCACAAAATCAAGGCACTGCTTAGTTTGAACCTGGTGGATCTCACTTTGTGGTGGTCTTGGCGATCAGATGGCAATGCAGTTCTAATTCATTGAGACATTCTAGACAGCATGCAGTCCAAAACTTGCACCAGCCTTGTGAGCCTCCAGCATTCTTTCTGTTCCTTTGACCTCCATGTGTACACGAACTATTTTACATAGACTTCTGTCTCATCTTTTATGCTTCAGTCTGCGCATTCACTTCTTCCACTTGGCTCTCATGGTGTAGAGGTTTTGAAGAAGATAGCATTAAAGTTGAGGGAAAGGGCTTGATTTTTTAAAACATTGAATTGTATATATTTTTCATAGTAAGAACAATCTAGGGAGTGGACATATTTGTATATTGTTTGTTTGTTTGTTTTTTGCAGTTTGACCTCAACCTTGCACTTGCCAGGCAGGCGCTTATGCTATGGAGTTATCTCCCCAGTCCCCTATGGTTTGTATCTATGAGAACTTGATACTAATTTAAGCAGTTGTTACTTAATTGGAGGGTTTGTTGTTGTTGTTGTTGTTGTTGTTTTGGCTTGTTTGTCTTTTGTCTTTTTTTTGACAGGGTCTCACTATGTAGTTCAGCCTGGCTTGAAACTCACAGTGGTCCTCCTGCATCAGCCCTTCCAAGTGCTGGAATTACAGACATGTGCCACCACCCTGGGCTTTAATTGGGTTTCCACCACTGACCAAGCCAGTATGTCTGTGGGAATGTTCTGGCTGACCAGAATGAGGGACGATGTCAGGAGTCATCTTCAAAAGGCGCCTCATCCCTCAGGGTAGTCACTGCAGCCAAGACAGAGCCAAGGCAGGTCCATGGTGCTGGCTTGAGGTCAGGAGAATAAAAGGAAACTGGAACACCTGGAATCCTCCATGGAAGAGGATTGAGTTCAATGAGGGAAGTATATACTCTCAACGGTAAGTTTTGTTTTGTTTTGTTTTTTGGTTTTTTTTATGTACTTAGTACAGGGTCTATTGGGGTGATCACACATATCTGACTCACAGTGATCCTATTCGCAGCTTTTGAAGCACTGGGATTACAGGCAACATGCCATCATGCCAGTATCAGGCACCTTCTCTGTGCACCCTGGGAGGTGGGGCCAGCACAGCCCACTGAGGGTTGAACCCAGGTGCCTGTGTCTGCCTAAGCAGGCAGTTTAATCTGCTGAGCTATCTGGCTGGCCCCTGAACGGTAAATTCTTTACCTGTCAGTTAAATATAACTTTTGAATTTCCAGAGAAGAATTTAGGCAAAAATATTAAAAAGGAAGTGCTTTGGTTTTGGTGTGTGTATGTTTTGTAGTGTCAGAAACTGAGCCCATGGCTTTGTACTAGCCACACAAGTGTGCTGGCCGCTACATTAAGCTGTATCCCAGCCCACTGGAGTTGTTATTCTGGAATGCCTTACTACATAATCTAATTGAGTTTATTTTATTTTCTTTTTTTACGGAACCAGGGATTGCCAGGCAAGCACTTATTCTGCTGAGCTATCCCCCCAGCCCTAATTGAGTTTATTTTAAAAATTGCCATAGATAGAATTTGTTTCAGACGTTGTTTTTTTTGTTTTGTTTTTAATGTATTTGGTACAGGGTCTCACTATGCAGCTTGGACTGGTAGTGATCTTCTTGTTTTTAGCCTCCCCAGTACTGGGATTACATGCATATGCTACCAGACCCAGACTCTGTTTCAGGCTCAGCATGCCTTGGGGCTGGGCCAGTGCACCATGTGATAGTTTGTTGTTGTTGTTGTTGTTTAAGTAAGAGGCTAAAGCATTTCACTTGTATTCAGGTACTCAAGTGCTGGGTCTGCCTGCTGCTGACTGGCAAAGGCAACTTGGGGAGCACTGGAGTCTGCAATGGTAGGGCCCAGCTCCAGGTTGGCCTCACCCTGCAGAGGGCTGGGTGACGGTGGGGGGTTGCCAGTGCCTTGCACCTCCTTCCTGCCCAAAGGCACAGAGTGCATTTGGCAAGGTTTAACTCAAGAGTTTGTAGGAACCCAGCAGGCTGGACAAGCAGATTGCAGAGAATCTGGAGCCAGGGCAGGGAGTGGCATGGCTGAGCAGGGAGGACTGAACAGCCAAGGGGAAAAGTTCAAACATGCACCAGGCAGTCAGTGCTCGGTTTTTAGACTTACACTAAACAAATTTCGCTGCTATTTAAATATTCTAGGGAGCCGGTGTGGTGGCTCACACCTGTAATCCCAGCACTTGGGAGGCTGAGACAGGAGGCTCAGTATGAGTTCGAGACCAGCCTGGGCTACAAAAGCAAGCTCAAGGCCAGCCTGAACTGCATAGCGAGACCCTGTCTCAAAAAGACCAAAAAATAAAATAAAAAAATAAAAAATTGTAGGAACTGCTCACTTGTAATCCCAACTCTTGGGAGGCTGTAAACAGGCAGATCACTACAAGTCTGATCTAGTAGTGAGACCCTGAACACCCTGTAAACCCTTCCCTAAAATACAAAAATAAATAAATATTCTAGGAATGACTACGAGTCACCTGCAGTGTGCAAGGCCCAAGGGAGAAGTGTGCAAGGATACTGTTTCCCTGTTTTGAAAATGTTTTATTATGTAAGTCCTACTTTTTTTTCCTAGTGCTGATGACTGAACCCAGGCCCCACATATGCTAAGCATGTGCCCTACCACTGAGCTACATCTCCAGCCTCAGATCCTGCTTTTAAAAACTGCAAGCTTGGGGGCTGGAGAGATAGCTCAGCAGAATAAGCGCTTGCCTGGCAAGCACAAGGGCCTGAGTTCAATCCTCAGTTCTGAAATAAATAGATAGATAGATAGATAGATAGATAGATAGATAAAACCTACAAGCTCCATGAAGGCTAGTTTGTCATTTGTTTTTGTGATTTTGTTGTTTTGAGATAAAGTCTCACTACTCTGGCCTTGAACTCTTTATCAGTCCTGCCTCAGCCTCCAGCGTGCTAGGCATTACACACCCATAAGCCTGGCTCTGGTTTTATTTTATTGAATTGGCTTCCGGAATAAGGCCTGGCATAAAATATGTAACACATCTGAGATTTTGGATTCTTAAGAAACACAACTTTGAGACTGTGATAATTGAGATACAGCTTTTAAGTAGGTTAAATGGGATGGGCTCTGAGAAAGCAGCCAAGAACTTTCTACCAGGGCTGGCCAAATAGCTCAGTGAATTAAAGCTCCTGTAAGCAGGTACAGGGGCCTGGGGTTGGATCCCCGGGCCTACCATGCCAGCACATGCTGAGATGGTGATTGAGACTGCGTGGTGATGCACCCTTGTAATCCCAGCTTTTGGGAGGCTGTGAACAGGCAGATAACTGAGTCCAGTCTAGTAGTGACACCCTGTAAACCCTTGCCTAAAATACAGAAAAAAGAAAAAAAAAAAAAAAAAAAGGAAGAACTTTCTACCTATCTGATTTATGGAGTATTTTTTTTTTTTAATTTTTTTGTTTATTTATTTGATATAGGGTCCTGCTATTGCAGTTCAGACTCAGTGATCCTCCTGTCTCAGCCAGCCTGCCCAGTGCTGGGATTACAGGTGTGCATACCCATGCCTAGTTCCAGAGCTGGCACAACATGCTGTACTGGGATCAAACCTAGGTCCGTGTGCTTGCCAGGCAGGCACTTAGACCACTGAGCTATTTCCCCAGCCCCTACCAGTCTGGTTTAGAAAGTCCAAGTGGTCAGCAGAGCAGCATCTGTACAGTTGGAATCATTTCAGTAATCTTCATGCATTATCTTTTAGCTGGCCATGGCATAAGCTAGTCTGAAAATCTGACAGTGGTCAAGTGTGTACTTTTTTCCTTCCTGCTGCCATATTGTGTGATGTTTGCTGCCAGCATTACTTACAATATATAAACTCTTAAGTTATTTTTAATGGGACTAGCTCTATAGGTCAAAAAACTAGAGAACTACACTAAAAACCAGACCACAGGTATGCAGACAGGAAAATAGGATTGCCTTTGGTATAGAAAGGGGGCTGGGGATTGGGCTGGGGATTTGGCTTAGTGGTAGAATGTTTGCCTAGTGAGCTAGAAGCCCTGGGTTCAGTCCTTGGGACCACAAAAAGATAAAAACCTCCTTTAAAAATCAGTTCAATCAAAAAAAAAAATTAAAATTAAAATAAGCACTAGCAAAGCCAGGCATGGTGGCGCACGCCTGTAATCCCAGCACTCAGGAGGCTGAGGCAGGATTGGTGCGAGTTCGAAACCAGCTTGCGCTACAAAAGTGAGCTCAAGGCCAGCCTCAACTGCATAGTGGGACCCTGTCTCAAAAAGACAAAAAAAAAAAAAAAAAAAAAAAAAAACTAGCAGATTTGAGCATTTCCTTGAACGTTAGCTTTCAGCTATTAACTGATATTCTGAGTTACATAGTCACCAGACATGCGCTAGAACAACAAAACATGTGTAAGAATGGTATTCATGTAATCTGAGCACTTCGGGGGCAGACACAGGAGGATCACCATGAGTTCAAGGCTAGCCTGAACTACAAAGCAAGATCCTGTCTCAAAAAAAATGGCTTTCATGACACATTTCCTTTATTTATTTATTTATTTATTTATTTATTTATAATTTTTAATTTTTATTTATTTTTTTTTTCTTGTTTCAGAACTTTTATTTGTTTATTTTTATGGCCAACTCAGCCTACCCTGAGGGAAGGGCTGGCGCAGCATGTGGTGCCAGGGATCGAACCGCGGTCCCTGCAGCCGCCTGCAGGTGCTTTAGACCACCGAGCCATCCTGCCGGGCCCCCACCCCCACATTTCCTTTTTTTTTTTGTCTTTTTGAGACAGGGTCTCGTTATGCAGTTGAGGCTGGCCTTGAGCTCACTTTTATAGCCCAGGCTGGTCTCGAACTCGCAGCGATCCTCCTGCCTCAGCCTCCCAAGTGCTGGGATTACAGGCGTGCGCCACCACGCCCGGCTCACATTTCCTTTAAACAGAGGAAAAATAAGAGTATACCAGTGGAGAAAAACTAAACCCCTTCCCATCATCATAAATCATTTATATTGTTTTAGCTGTTATCCACCATTGGTCTAAATGTTTTAAATGTAAAAGGATAATTAAATACTGTAGTGGATTAGTAATTGGTGGTCAGCTTATTTGACTTAGCAGAACTGTTTGGTACTACTGGGTATGGGAGGCCCACCTGAGGACTGTTTTTTGTTTGTTTTTTGTCTTTTTGAGACAAGGTCTCCTTATGGAGTTCAGGCTGGCCTTGAGCTCACTTTTGTAGCCCAGGCTGGTCTCGAACTCTCACCGATCCTCCTGCCTCAGCCTCCCGAGTGCTGGGATTACAGGCTTGCACCACCATGCCCAGCTACCTGAGGACTGTTGCCAGCAGCATAAGAGGCAGAACTGGAGAAGCTGTCAGAGGCTGTTAGGAAGTTGCTAGTTCTCTTGGGCTATTCTGCTGAAGGACCTTGTATTGCTGGCTTTCCTGATGAACTTGGCTGTTTTTGTTGGAGGAGGAGCTCAGGACCATTGTTGCTGAGAGTGGCTGCAGTTCATTCTGGGGGAGCTCTGGTCTTTATCTTAATCATTGCTTCCTGGCTGTAGACAGGAAGATATTACACTGTTCAGCCTCCTGGGAAAGCTTGCCACTTTGACTTTCCTGATAAGAACTTCAGCTTTCCTCATTGCTGGAGGGTTCAGGACCTCACTGTTGCTGAGGATGGCTGTGGTACATTTTAGGGAAGCTCTGGTGTTTATCTTGAGCATTATTTCTTGGCTCTAGTTCAGCTCCCTGAGCCTGCTAGCACAGATCATTCATCCCGCTGGCACAGACTTCCTAGCTTCTAGCACTGACCTTTGGGCCTCACTAGCACAGATCCATGAATCAGGCCTGCGTAAGACTTGGTTGTGGGCTCTAGGCCTACAGTTGGACTTCTGGGAAGCATTGTTATGAGTTCTAGATCTTTAGCTGGACTCATGCAGGATATTAGGAGCCAGGCCCTCAGCTGAATTCTTTGGTCTTCAGTGTGCGGACAGATTTCCTGCATGTGTCCTGTATTGTATTGTTCCCCCTGCAAAAACCCCAAACCACGACAAGTAGTGTAACTTAATACCAACAAAAGTTATGCTCAAGACAAGGAAAGCGTGGATCAGCTCCGTTTGTGGTGGGATCTGCAGATGCTTCCTGTTGCCCTGTCCAGAACGATGTTAACATCAACCTCAGGGAGGCCGTTAGGCCAGGGGGAGCCAGCAAGTAACCATCATTTATTTCTCTAGTATGAAGGAGGGAAGAGTTACATCACTTAAAATTTTTGAACAGTAAACTGAGTAAGTACTTCATGTAGTGATCATTGAGGATGGGTTAAATTATCTTTCTTTTTTTTTTTTTTAAGAATTTTTTATTTTATTTATTTTTTTCTTGTTTCAGAACCTTTGTTTGGGGCCCGGCAGGATGGCTCAGTGGTCTAAAGCGCCTGTAGGCAGCTGCAGGGAACACGGTTCGATCCCCGGCACCACATGCTGTGCCAGCCCTGAGGCTGAGCCGGCCATAAAAATAAATAAAAACAAACAAACGAACAAAATTTTTTTTAAAAAAGTAAAAAAAAAAAACACTATTCAGAACCTTTGTTTGTTTATTCACTCATTTTTATGGCTGGCTCAGCCCGTCCCAAGGGCAGGGCTGGTGCAACATGTGGTGCTGGAGATTGAACTGCGGTCCCTACAGCCGCCCAAGCTTTCCCAAGCAGGCACTTTAGACCACTGAGCCATCCCACTGGGCCCTAAATTATCTTTCAGTTCTTGCAGTCTATGACCATCTCTCAGAAATGAAACTAAGAAGCCGGGCGTGGTGGCTCACACCTGTAATCCCAGCACTCGGGAGGCTGAGGCAGAAGGATCGGTGCGAGTTCGAGACCAGCCTGGGCTACAAAAGTGAGCTCAAGGCCAGCCTGAACTGCACAGTGAGACTCTGTCTCAAAAAGACAAAAAAAAAAAAGAGAAATGAAACTTTAAGAAAAAATTGTAGAGCTAGGCTTGGTGGCAGAACATCCAGCCACTTAGGAGGCTAAGGCATGAGAATCACTTAAGCCTAGGAGATCCAGACCAACAAGGGCAACAAAAAGAGACCCCCATCTAAAAACTAATTTTGTGCCAGGAGTGGTGATACACACCTGTAACCCCAGCATCAGGAGGCTGAGGCAGAAGAATTGCTGCAAATCAGTGATGTCAGTTAATCACTAATGTCCCTTTTCTTCCCCCATTAGTTCTGTGTAGGCAGCTGGATTAGAAATACTATAGGCAGTCAGATATAGGGCCAGGCCCTCAAGGAGACAAGATGGAAGACAAGGTGACTTTGCAACTTGGAAGAGACAGACACTGCTCGTCCCCTAATGGTCAGATCTCAAGACAAAAGAGGAAACGCAACTACATACTTCCCTAGGGATGGGCATTGGGGATTGATATTTTAAATGGTATCAATCACCTTGAAAGTGGGGCTGGGGAGATAGCTCTGTGGCACAAGTGCCTGCCTGGCAAGTGCAAGGTCATGAGTTAGAAGCCCAGTCCCACAAAAAAAAAAAAAAAAAGCTATTAGAGAAAAAAAAATACCAAATCACTTGTAAAGGAAAGTCTTTCAGAATCACAGAAGACTTCTCAACACAAACTTGCAAGTGAAGGAGAGCTTAGAGTGAAGTATTACAAGCCCTAAAAGGGATCACCTTGAAAGAGCCCAAATGAGTCACTAACCCAACTCCCCAACAGGAAGAGACCCTGTCCTGTATTCATGCCTAAGCTTGCTACGTGACTCACTTCTCCATTTGGTATTGGATTTAATCAATTTTACCTGAGCAATGGTGTTGTAATCTCATTGGTTGGTTGTTTTGTTTGTTTGTTTGGCTGGTTCAGGCTGCCTAAAGGGTGAGTGTGGGGATCAAACCACTGTCCCCTGTGCCTGACTAGGATTGCCCATGCAGACGCTTAAACCATTGAGCTAACCCAATATCCCTCCATAATGTCATTGGTTGACCATAGTTCTGTCCCACCTCATGCCCACCCATGTCTTCACCACCTTAGACCTGCCTCACCCCATGGTTTTACTCTATAAAAGTCCCTGGAAGAGACAGCTTCCCAGGGACCACCCACTTGGGACCCCCTTTCTGTCCCTCTCGGGAGCTTTCTTTCCCCTAATAAACCTATTCTGCTCATAACTTACATTTGTTCCTAAAATTCATTCTTCAGATTTAGAAAACACAAACTTAGCCGGGCGTGGTGGCGCACGTCTGTAATCCCAGCACTCGGGAGGCTGAGGCAGGAGGATTGATGCGAGTTCGAGACCAGCCTGGGCTACAAAAGTGAGCTCAAGGCCAGCCTCAACTGCATAGCGAGACCCTGTCTCAAAAAAGACAAAAAAAAAGAAAACACAAACTTATCTCGGGTACTTTTCAGGTCAGAAAACCATTTTTTCCCCTGTCATTTGGAGTTTCCCTGTATCATTTGGAAGTCATCCACCTGAGATTAGTTTTTCTCCCTGTATCAGTTCCAGATTGGTCCTCAGTCTTTTCTGGGTTTTCATGACATTGGCACTTTAGAACAGTGCTTGTGTTCATTTTGGAAAATGTCTTCCTATTTATTTATTTATTTATTTATTTAGCTGGTTCATCCCACCTTGAGGACTGGGCTGGTGCAGCATGTGGTGCCAGGGATTGAACTATAGTCCCTTGCGCCTGCCTAAGCTTGCCTAAGCAAGCACTTTAGACCACTGAGCTATCCTGCCAGCCCCCAATTGGGTCTTTTCAGGTGTTACACCATGATGAGATTCTGGTAGCATATTTTTGGTAAGAATCTCAGAGGTGATGGCCTATCCGGGAGTATGAGATGTCAAAGAACTGTTATTATTGGGCCCAAGGATTTAGCTCAGTGGCGCAGCATCTGCCTGACAAGCATGAGCTTCCAAGTTCATTTCCCAGTACACCCCCACAAAAGAAACTCAAAAGTACTGTTACTAAATGTATAGTTCCCCACTACTGCCATAACAAGTTGCTACCAATCAAGCAGCTTTAAGCAATGCCCATTATTATTTCAGTTTCTGGAGACCAAAGTTAAGACTAAATCTGGGTGGTTCTGAGAGTCTGTTCCAGGTCACACGGGTCAACATCAGGTGTCCACTGGGCAGAATCTGGAGTCAGGGCCTCCTTGAGTTGGCATATCAAGGCCCAGAGGTCACAGGCTGAGTGGTTCCTTTGCACTGGCTACTGGGATCCCATTCAACTCCTACAGCCACTCCATCCACAAAGGCAACAGAATTTCTTCACTTAAAATCCTTATGTTTCAGTTCTCCATAAGTTTAAGATGCTTATATGAGGCTGGGGATAGTGACATGCCCCTAATCTCAGCACTTGGAGGGCTGAGGTAGGATCTGTGAGTTAAAGGCCAGCCTCAACTGCAGTGAAACCCTGCCTCAGGTCAGCTACATAGCTTGATAGACTAAGTGCCTGCCTAGGCAAGCACAAGGACAGGATTCAGTCTGGCATGCAGAGCCTACCACAGACCAGGGGCATGGTAGTGCACTCCTATAATCACAGCACTGCGGAGGCTAAAAATGGGAATCACTACGAGTCAGAGCTGCACAGTGAGACCCTGTACCAAATACATTAAAAACAACTTGTGTGATTAGGCTGGGTGCACACAGATAACCTTCCTTCCCCCTTGCTGTATACTAGTCTAATCACAGGATTAAATTTATCATTGCTGGGTGTGGTGGAAGAATTATAAATCTAGGTGCTGGGTAGATAGCTCAGAAGAATAAGTGCTTGCCTGAGGAGCCAACCAAATAACTCAGGGGATTAAAGCTCCTGTGAGCCACGGTTCAATTCCTGAGCCTGCCTGTGCTGCCGCTTCCCAGTGTGCTCTGAGAAAGCAGTTGAGATTGGGTGTGGTGGCTCACTCCTGTAATCCCAGCTCTTGGGAAGCTGTAAATAGGCACATTACTACAAGTCTGATCTAACAGTGAGACCCTGAACACCCTGTCACTGTAGATACTTCCCTAAATACAAAAGAAGAAGTGCTTGCCTGGCAACACAAGGACTTGAGTTCAATCCCCAGTTCCAGAAAAAAATAAAGAAAGCTATAAATCCATCACTGAGGAGCTTGAGGAAGGAGGACTGCTGGGAATTTGAAACCAGCATGGGCTCTAGTGTCAGAAGCCCAGCAGTAGGGCCGGAGAGATAGTTCCATGGCACAAGTACCTGACTGGCAAGTGCAAGATTGTGAGTTTGGATCCCAGTATGCACAGGGGCCCAAGGAACACCCTGTGGATCATGGATCACCCCAGATAAACAGGTGTTCCAGCCCCCAGAATAAGAAGTGTGAGAGGTGAGTTGGTGTTAAGCAAAGGGGTTTCACCAGCATCAACTGCAGAGTGCAGCTCTTACAGATTCATATCTCTGTTCTGCTGAATTTCCATCCTGTCCACTTTCTGTCCCCATAAAATGCGAGTTTGTCTTGGACGTTTTTCCTGCCCCAGTCCCAGAATAAATGTCTTATCTAAGCCTAACTCCAGTTTTAATCCAAGAGAACTAGAAGATACTTACAGATTACTGTAAGATAGTGTCTCATAGGTGAGATGCAAGGGTATTAGTTTCTATGTGCTAGCCTAAGGAGGAGTTACTATGAATGCCGTGGCTTAAAGCAGTACAAGTTTATTATTTGACCTCTCAGACATCAGAAGTCTGAAGTGGATTTGATGGGGCAAAAATTAAGATGTCAGCAGGCTGCATTCACACTGGAGGCCACTGGGACAATGCAGACCCTCTTCTTCTAGCTTGGAGAATTCACCTCTATTCTTTAGTTTTTTTATTGTTTTATGTATGTATGTATGTATGTATGTATGTATGTATGTATGTATATATTTTTTGCAGAACCAAGGATTGAACTCATTCAATCCTTGTCAGGCAGACACTTGTGTCCCTGAGCTATCCCCCCCGCCCTTGCCTATATTCTTTAGCTTATGACCTTTTTCTCCAATTTCAAAACCAGCAGCATGGGATCCTGTGTTAGTTACTTTTTGTTTGTTGCTGGGACAAATACCCGACACTCAAAATGAAGGAAGGAAAGGTTTATTTAGCTCACAGTTCGTAGAGGTTTCAGTCCATATTCGGCTGGCCCAAGGCTGAGTGGAGCAGGGCGGAGAGCATCCAGTTCATGGCAGCAGAACAGCAACAAAATGGCAGCAGAGGCAGCCAGTCAATCAGGGCAGCAGAGCAGCAGCAACAGCTAGAGCTCCAGTCTGTCTCTCTGTCTCTTTTTATATTACATTCAGGCTCTCCGCCTTAGCTCCCGCCCTAGGCTACACCCATAATCCCAGAAGTACTTCCACCCATAATCCCATCAGTACTAAAACCCATAATCCCAGGGATCATGGATCAAGTCTCAAACTCTAGAAGTCCCCGCCCAAGGACTCCATGAGGCTTTGGGGGGACAACTAGACATAAACCATAACAGATCCTGATTCTCCTGTCTCACTCTTAATTGTCTGAGGCCCACCATGGTTCAGCGATCTAATGCACCTGCTTAGGAAAGCTTACACAACCATAAGGAGGACCAAGGTTCAATCCCTCAATCCCCGGCACCACATGCTGCACCACCCCCATCCCCAGGGCAGGCTGAACCTACCATAATAGAATAAATAAACTTCAAGGCCAATCTACGTAACTTAGTGAGACCATGTCTCAATAAATAAATAAATAAAACACTAAAAAAATCTTAAGCCAGGCATGGTAGCGCATGCCTGTAATCCCAGCACTTAGAAGGCTGACACAGGAGGATTGGTGGAAGTTAAAGACCAGCCTGGGCTACAAAAGGGAGCTCAAAGCCAGCCTCAACTGCATAGTGAGACCCTGACTCAAAAAAAGACCAAAAATAAATAAATTTTAAAAATAGAAATCTTTAGCCATCCCAGCGCTTAAGAGGCTTAAAACAGGAGGATCACTATGAGTCTAATCTGTGTAGTGAGACCCTGTAGACCTTGTGCTAAAAACATAAAAAATTAAAAAATAAAAATCTTTAGCCACATCTGCAAGACCCTTTTTGCTGTGTAAGGTAACACTCATGGGTTCAGGTTAAGGCACGAATGCCTTTGGGAGCCGTCATTTTGCCTGCCACATGAGCAGGTTTGTATTAATGAGATGATCTCCAACTATATTAGGCCAGAGGAAATGAACCCTTGGTAACATGCTACCTTTTCACATTAAAAAGTGAATGGCAAGCCGGGCGTGGTGGCTCACGCCTGTAATCCCAGGACTCGGGAGGCTGAGGCAGGAGGATTGGTGCAAGTTTGAGACCAGCCTGGGCTACAAAAGTGAGCTCAGGACCAGCCTCAACTGCATAGCGAGACCCTGTCTCAAAAAGACAAAAAAAAAAAAAAAAAAAAAA
>PVJA010049432.1:0-13749 GCA_004027025.1 Myocastor coypus
CTCCTCTCCTCTCCTCTCTCCTCTCCTTCATTCTTTTCTTTTTTTCCTCTTCTTTCCTCTCTAGAAATTTAACTGATGAAAGATATAAAGAATAAAACAATTGCTTCTGAATATATAGTATTTGGTACAGAGTCTCAATATGCAGCTCAGACTCATAGTGATCCTCCTGTTTTCAGCCTCCCCAGCTCTGGGATTACAGGTGCACACGACCATGCCTGTTCTTGGTGGCCGGCTCAGGGTGCCTGGGGCAGGGTGGGTGCAGCTTGTGGGGCTAGGGCTCACTCCCCAGTCCCTGTGCTTGCCTAAGCAGGCACTTAGTCTGATGAGCTATCTCCACAGCCCTGGGGTTGGGTGTTTTTGAAGGTGTTTTTTTCTTGCCTTGTTTTCTTATATTTCTGTGCACTTACTTGTTTTTGTTTTTGCTGAGGCTTGTGGCTTGACTATGGTGGCTAGCTTTCTTGTTAGTATGGAGGCCTCTTTAGTTGATGACTACTTTTCAGAAGCTTTTCATAGCTAACTGTTGGCTTTTGCCTCAGTCCCAGGATCCAACCACCTCTTCTGAATATTAACCAATGCTCTGTTTTTAGTAAGATTCCTGTTACTTCGTATAAATCTTACAAGCAAATTGAAAACCAGTACACTGCGAAAATATTGGATCCACTTATATGCATTTGCACGCGCACACGCGCATGCACATGCACACCCAGACCCACACACACCTCTCCACTAAACAGGGAGATACCACCGATTTCTTCTCTTGCACACCCAGCCTGCTTCTCCTTGTTGATCAGTATGCCCGCAGCCAATGCAGGTACAGGGAGGCAAGCCCTCACTCTTGAGAGAAGGCGTGCCTCCCCTTCCCTCTCGCTGGGTGGCCGCGTGAGAGAAATTTTATTCTTATTGCCCACAATAGCTGGAGAAAGGAAGGGAATGAAGGGAGGAAGGCCATTGTTAGGGAATCTCCACTGTCACCTCCTCGTGCCTCACAGGGAAGGGCACCAAGGGTGCCACACCCTGGGATCCTCTCGGGGTTGCTGCGCAACAATGGTCCAGCTCTGTGTCTCTTGCTCTTTACTGACAGCCCAACAGCCCCAGAGCCTTCCAGAGACTTCCGGCTCACCAGGGACCTACCTGGAGCATGTCAGCTGCAGGCCTTGGTCCCAGGAACCAACCTGTTTTCCTCAGGGGAGAGAATTATGACTCTAAAGTTTTATTAAAAATTAATGTCTTAGAGGCTGGGGAGATAGCTTAGTGGTTTAAGTGCCTACCTGGAAAGTGCAAGGACCTGGGTTTGATCCCTAGTGCCACATGCTGTGCCCACCTCAGAACCCTGTATACAGTATGCTGGCCACTGAAACCAAGCGTGGTGGTGATGTTGGTAATACCAGCACTGGGGAGGCTGAGGCAGGAGGATCACTACAAGTTCAAACTTCATAGTGAGACCCTGTACTGAACAATTAATTAATTAAAAACATAATGCTTTAGAGACTAAGATAAGGGACACTTGGTCCCTTTCTAAAACAAACAACATGTATTTTCCAGGACTTCCTGCAACCCAGACCATCACCAAAGAAATGAATACCAAGGGCTGTGCTCTGTGGTGAGCAGTGGCCCTGTGGAATGGTCCTGTGTTCTGAAGAGGAGGAGGACGGTTGGTCTAGTCATAAGGACACCCTGGCCCACAGCGGGAGTGGGCTTGCTGCCGCACTGGCTCAGGACACAGAGGCTTCTGGCCGTATACACCTGTAGCTCCCACAGCAAGAGCAGCTTCTTGGGCTGGCTTGGAGGATCTGGAGGGAGTAGTAAGGGGCAGCAGTTAGCACCCCTTAGTTCTCACCACAGCCCGCAGAATGGGTACCATGACCTCTGAGTTACAGGTGGGGAAGCTGAGACTCAGTGTGTACCCCCGTTGACTGTAGTGCTCAGACTCAGGCAAGGGGAGAAAGATGGAGCTTCAGCAGAAAAAGTGGGGCGTATCTGGTTGTAAGAAGTGTAGGACACTGGGCACAGCAGCCCGGTGAGTCTCTGGATGGACTAACGGACCTCACTTGAGGTCAGGCTTCTGGGGGAGGGATGGGGGAACAGCTGTGAATGGTGATATGAGTAGCTTGGGCTCCTAAAGCCCCAGGTTCTAGCCTGTGATCTTGCTTTTGAGCTTGGCTTTGTTCATTCCACTCTTATATCATAGGCCTGTCATACATCCTTCATCAAGACATTTTTCTTTTTGTGACAGGTTCAGCCCACCCTGTGGGCAGGGCTGGCATGGCATGCGGTGCCTGGGATTAAACCGTGGTCCCTGTGCTTTGCCTAAGCTTGTCTAAGCAGGCATTTTAGACTGCTGAGCTATCTCGCTGGCCCAAGACCCTTCTCTGATAGCTTATAGAAAATTGCCAAAATAACTATGCAGATCTCCAGCGTCTGTGAGTGAGTGGCACCCCCGGAGCTGCGTGATGCACACCGCTTCTGCCTTTGCTTCTCATTGCTCCCACAGCCCTGGGGTCTGGCCACACGTGTGCTCTCCCTCTTCCAAGCTTCCTGGGCTCAGCTGGTCCTGACCCTGTGCTGGGCACATCTCAGCCGGATCTGTCCCCATGGGTCCTCTGGTGACCTGTGTCCCATTGTTGCAGTTGCTGAAGCTCCTCCCTAGGTCCCTCAACCTCTCACTGGCCATGGCCATCAGGGAGGAAGGGTGGAGACAATAAGAAGATAACCAATGCCACCGTTTCAGTGATCACTACTACCAGAGACGGAAAAAAGTTAGGAGACAAGAATTTGGAACCCGAGCCCCGAGAGCTCCAGTCAAAACTTGGCTCACATTCCTGTAACTGGCTTTCTCATTGAGGTCCATGCGGGAGTAACGCTTGACCTCAAGTCAGCTTTCATGTATATGCAGTACAAATGCCACGAGTCTGTATGGGTGCGTTTATTTTTCCAGCAATGCATTTCTATCATTTATCTAACTGGTATAAATTTAAATTGCAATTCTTTAGCTAAGCTACTCATTGCCCAGGTGAGTTCGTGTCCTCCTACACTCAGTTGTCTTTTTGAGCATAAGTATGGGAATTCTTTCTGTCTGATTGGTAGGCATCTGGAGAGCATGCACTGCCTGTGATTAATTTGCTTTTTATAGCACTTATCAGGCAGATAAGTGCTAATAGAGGTGTTGGTGATCCTATCCTCTCTCTGTGTAGAGCGCTAAGTAGCTTCAGAAGTAGCTATTTATTAATTTGTAGGTCAATGGTAGGGGTGAGAGAGAGTAGGATGTGGTGGAGAGATAAAGAGTGGAGGATGCTGGGAAGTTCTGTCCCTGGAAATGCCATATTGTCTGCTCCTTTACAGTAGAAAAACATTGGAAAGGTGATAAAAGTTAATGCTAAGATGTATTAAAACATGCTGTGGAAAATTTCTGTCTAGCCTATGTAATTTGGCTCATGATAAAACATCATGGACGCCAAATACACCTCTAGAAAGGCAATATAATTAGGCAAGTAGCAGAGATTTCTAAAAGCAACAATTCGAAGCTAAACTGATTGTTGTTTTGGTAAAATGATAGTGGCTATATTGGAAGAGAAAGCAGTATTCTAAGGATTGGGGAAATAGATGAATAGCATTTCTCTTTTATTTACTAAGTATAATGAAAAGCTGTCACAGGAAATCAGTTGCTTTGACTGCTTGCCTACAAGTGTTTGATCAACAGTTTTATGATGCAGGTGCACTCACCTGGATGCCACCATGCTTTTTTACAGGTGTTTTCCAAACTTTCAGCTTGTTTGCTTCAGAAACTTATTTTCTTCTTTTTTAAAAAAAACATGTCAAGAAATGCCTTTCTGTACTTCATCAAGGCACAGCACAATATATTTTAATGAACTGAAGTAGGTATTTCATAATAAACACATCTTTAAATTGTAATACTTTGAAATGTATTCGCAGTTTGTAAAAGGAAAACTGGAGCATCATTATGACAGTTTATTTTATGGAGTCACTTGTAGGTGTATTTGTGACGCTGGCCTTTTCTTACTACTGCCCAGTCACTTTGGGGTATTCCTCCTGGGCAGACTTTATTTGACAATGTTTCACTTCTGAGAGAAAGAAATCCCTTATCTCAGTATCCTTCCATCAGTTTTCATTTTTGGAGTGTCACGAACCTGATTTGTGTTTGAAAAGTCCATGAAAGGTCTACAGAACTTTCCCCAGGGGGAAAAAACAAAAAACAAAAAACAAAAAAAACCCCAAAACAAAACAAAAAACCAAACAAAAGCTACCTCTAGTATCAGGAGGTTCAAGGTATAGATCACACGCTAAAATTTCTAATTTATTTAATCTTGAGAACTTCAGTTGCCCACCAAGTCATCTCCAAAGGGCACCTCTGATCAACATAAACATCTTTGTGCTGATTTCCCTATATGTTTCAAGAGCAGGAGGCTTTTCTGTTGATTAATTTCCTAAAAGTAGATTTGCTAGGTTCAAGGGCTTGAACATTTAAAGTAGGGAGACCCAGATTACCTTTGAGAAAAGATTGCGCCAATTTCTTAGATTGGAAAAATTCCTCTCTTTATGAATGATGATACTTGCTCAGTGACTGATTTTGCAAGAAATATTGATATTTCCTTACATGGAGTTCTGTGTAAGCTCTTGTTTAACTGCAGAGTTTTTACTTTTCTTCTTTAGGGGAAATATCACCCCCTTCTGAATCTCTGAAGCATTGTTTCTGGAACCTTGTTTGTCTTCCTTAGCTTTCTACCTTGTCCCCAGGTATCATCCCCTAGCTTCTTTCTCGCTGGCTCATTTGGTTCTGCCTTGCATTGTCCCTACTCTACAGCAGGTCAGATCCTCTGGAGTCAAATCCAACGTGTCTCCTCTGATTCCTTGCAGCCAAGAACATTCCTGGCTTCTTCCTTCCAAATGGGGAAGTGAATTTGGCTAGGAAGAGGCTCTGAGATGGGAAGAAGAGGGCTAGGAAGGGAAGAGGGTGACAACCTTTTTTCGTTTTGCTGCGAGAATGAACTTTTTAGTTTTGTTTATCAGATTTTTCTTCCTTGGAGTGTGACTTTTTATTGAGGCTGACATCAAGGCAAAGACTTTGTGGCCTGGCCTTAGTGAAGTCCACCACCAGTCCACAGCCTTAGTGCACAGTGCATACAGTACTATCCCATGTAGGAGACGCAGGGGGCTGCTGCTTTAGGCCTTTCCTCTGGGTGACTTCAGCTCAGAGCTGGAAAGGTGGGCTTAGTGTGAGAGGGGCAGGTTTGACATTGGCCTCACTCATATATCCTTGGCCGTGTGCCACCACTCAGCAAGCGCAGCATTCAAAGCTGCTATTTGGGGGGTCATGGTGGCTCTGGAAGATACACATATGGCCTACAAGTGAGCAGACCCTGAGCCTCCATAGATTCATCTTCATCAGCTTCTCTCATCTTCCCTGCCTCTGCCTACCTCCTGCCTCCCTGTTGTGCTTTACTTCTGCGTTCTGAGGACAAAAAAAAGTTACACTGAAGAATTTGGCTGGATGGCGGCCAGATCAGATTAGAGCAAGTTGTGTGCTGAGTGGGTGGCTTTTCATTCTGGTCTTGGCTATGCTGGCCTGTTGGATCCTAAAATCCTCAGTGAGAGGCATGGTCCCATTGGCCCGGCTGTGCTGATCATATAATGCTCACTGCTGTAACACAGACCCATTGAAATCCCACTGCATAATAAAGGCAGGGTCCCCAGGAAATGCTCTTGGGAGGTGCTGTGGACCTTGATGAGGCTGTTCCTCCTGGGAGGTCCTTAGGCCACTGGGGAATGTTCTCAGGAAGGATCATAAATTCTGTTTGTTTTTGTCCATCTCTGACCTGTGATGTGATCAGACACTACATGTGTTCCTGTTCTGGCCATCCATTACACTTATCAGAGGGCTGAGCCGACAGAACCACTGAACTTTGGCCTTGGACCTCTTATATTTAACTTAATAAAGTCTCTGTCTTTTTGTCTCTCTGTCTATCTGTCTCTGTCTCTGTCTCTGTCTCTTGTGCCACTGAGCTATATCCCTGGCCCAAACTCTTCTCTTTAATAGTTACTTGCTTCGAAATTTTTGTTATACTGACAGAAAACTGATTAATATACAGTGATTGCTGGAAAATGCAGTCATTGGCTGGGTGTTCCTCCAAAGCAGCTTCACGTGCTGAAAGGGGAGCCCTAAACTTTGGTGGTTGATAAGCTGCTTTTTGCCATCAGGCAGCCCTGCCTTCCTTTTCTGGCCAATATCTTTTTATTCTATGGGAAACAAACAAACAAACAAACAAAAAACAAAACCTTAGTTACCTGCCGCTTAACAAAGGGACACGTCTGAGAAATGGTGTGATTAGGTAATTCTGTGGTTATTCTGACACCACAGAGGTTACTTCCACTACAGATGGCTACTATGTCACCAGGTGATAGAACTTTGGGATATTTTCATATCAGTGCCCCAAACAGTGTGGTGTGGCACATGACTGCACATTGCTGGGCAACCGGCAGTGTTCAAAGGTCATGTTTGCTGAGGTCCAGGTGGGAATGGGTGGAGGGACAGGGCTTTATTTTTCGCTTGCTCCTGTTTCTGCTCTGGAGTGTGAACACAGACCCTTCCTAGGTCTCTCTCAGTCTTATGCCTTTTTCTCCTCTCTGGAACCTAAAGCAAAGTCACAGATAAATTGGCCTGGAAACCATTTGGGATTCCCTTCTGGTTTCTGTCTCAAGGTTTTGTTGTTGTTGTTATTGGTGATTTTGGCCAGAGAGCAACCAGAGAGAAAAGGAATTGTTAATAACCGCTACTTCCTCCCTTCCTGTGTTTGATGAGGAGGCTAGGAGTGGGAGGAAAGCTCTTAGAGTTCTGGACAAACTGAGACAATCAATAAAATCAGACAAAGCTGGCAAGGCACTGAGCTGGGAGGCCCGAGCCACCGCCTTTCTGGGAAGTGCTCTCCCCTAGTGACATCAGAGGGAGCTGCTGTTGCCTTGGCAACTTCACCTGATCTCCAGGCTGTGAGCACATTCGCTGATTTTAGGGCTGTCTTCCTAGATGATGGAGAGCTAAAAATGAAACTTGCTAGCTTAGAAAAGCAACTTCATCATAAGGAGATACTATCCAGCCCTAATGCGATCTGTGGGTGGAGACAGCTCAGAGGAGTGCAGGATGCTGGAGGAACCTGAAGGACATGTGGGGGACAAGAATGCTTTTCTTGTGTACAAAACCTTTATGTTCTAGAAAAAAGAAACTGCCAGTCCAACTCTAACAGAGCTCTTCGCTTTTACCCACGTCGCAGGGAATGTGTCATGGCATCCCTGGCCCTTACCCCATGAGTCCTGATCTAGGGTTGGACGGTCCTGGAAACATGACAGAGAGGGGTGCCATGAAATGCCAGGATGATAGGAAAGGTCACATGTCTCTGCTCAACGTCTAAAATTTCTCATCTACCCACCTTCAACAAATGTGCTCTCCCTCTACCCGTCCACGGTCTTTCTGATCTGCTGAGAAGCTCAAATGCACCAATTTGGATTACACCAGAGAAGCAGGTTGTAAGAAGTAGGGAATGAGGAGGCGTTGTGGGCAGGCCAGGCCCACAGACATTTGCACCCGTCTTAGCCTGAAGTTCTACGACTTCCTGGATATGTGGTTTTAACTAAATTGTCATCACTGAGCTTTAGCACTTTTGTAAAATGATAGAAATGTCTATTCTGTCCGATTTTAAGAAAGAAATAGCATACATAATGCATGTACAATGCTTGGCACATGGTCTAGCACATGAAAGGTACTCAATTAAGTGAATTGTATTCTATTTATAACAACCTGTAAGATGTGCCCAGGCCAGAACTGGCATTAGCATACACTAAGCTTTTATAGAAATCAGAAAGTAGAGAAAACGACAAAAAGGATTTGCTCCTCCAGCCGGATACAGCCCTGTGCACATTCTTAGGAGCTGATAGCCAGCCTGGACCTGACTTCCATTGAGGGCTCGAAGTATGACACTTTGACTTGTGGGTAGTTTGAATTACAAAAAGTAGTAGTCCCAGGACCAGAGTCTGTCTGAGCTCCCACATCCTCTCTCAACACCCTGCCTCTACTGAGGAATAAGGAGGCATATTCTCTGAAGTTCTCTTACGCTGAGGTGTGTTTTCCCAGAAGGACTGCAAATGTCTTGAGCCCCTTCCCTATAATGTCATTAAATTTGGCAGATTGACTCCTAGAAGCAGAGACTGAAATTTAAACACTATGCCCAGAGCCCAGAAGAACTTTATCCCGGTCCATTGTAGTCTCTTCTTCAGGCCTATTTATGCCCCTTCAAAACTAATTACTAAAATTGCCTCCAGATCCCTCTCACATCTCCCCCATGAAGAAGAGTATACAGGCTTCTAAATATCGTTGATTTATTGGGACTGCAGAAGTCAGTGTTCCAGCACTGGAACACAGTGCTGGACACTGACACCTGAAAGGAGGGGAAGTTTAATTTGGCTCATGGTTTCAGGGAATTTAGTCCATGGTCATCTGGTGCCAAGGCAGAAGTGTTGTGGTGGAAGGGCTTGGCAGAGCAAAGCTGACTCCTTTGTGGCAGCTGGGAAGCGGAGCAGGGGGACAGTGATAGAGAGGAAAGAGCCAGAGTCCAGAGATAGATCCCCAAGCCCATAGCTCCACAACCCAACCAGGCATGCCCAGAGGTGTGCTGCAGTGATCCCTGGAGGAGCCCCAGGCCAGTCCCACTGACACAGTCAAGCTTAACTGTTACAGACACTCATTTTCTTGTGATGCCACTGTGTACCCAACCCACATGTATGTCTCTTCTCCTATTAATCTTCCTGTTGCTGGTTTATTTTACCAATGATCAAACTCTCAGACACAGAGGAGAAATTCCACTCACTCAATGGCTTTGCATGGCTCTAGGATGGTAACAGTTTTCTTGGAAGAAAAGATTTAAATCTAACAGAATCATTGAAAGTGTTTTAAAACAAATAAGAGATGTGATTAATATTCTTAGTAGCTGTAGCTGGAGGAGCTGAGGCATCCGTTCAGTGCTGCAGTGTGCCCTGCTCTCAGCAGGCCTCAATCCCAGCGACTGGCCAGCAGCCCTGGCACCAGCAACTTGTTTTTCTTTTCTTCTCCTTGTTCCTTTCTTTTCACTAATTTTATTTTTATTTTTGGTTTGCATGTAAGTGGATCCTGGCTGTGGTGTAGCTTTTTTGCAGGTAGTAGGTGGTGTAGAACTCAAGTTTATGTTGACTCTGAAGTCTCTGTTGAATGCTGGTTTTCGAGATGTTTTCCCCATTGAGGTGAAGCGTTTGCAGAGCAACCCTCATGCACCATACTCTGACAAGTCCTGAACACAGGCCCTCTCCCAGAGGGCTCGCATGCTACTGGAGATGCAGAAAGAATCTAGTAGTCATTTGTTCTTTATATTGATATGCCTAGTAATCTTTGATTGAATGTTGGACATTTAGATGAGAAGTTCTAATAGCTCTGGATAATGCAGTTGCTCCAGAGAGAATTTTCATTTCATTCTGGAAAGCCTGTTACACTAGAGGCCTATCGTATTCATCTTGTCTGGGACTGAAATCATTCAGAGCTATGCTTCAATTTTGTGAGAAGTTGTTCATTTTCTCAGCTTTACTTATGGGTTAAACTATTTTTATTTTTTCAGAGCAGGCTGGATCCAATTTCTTTACTTTCAAGGTCCTCATCCTTTACCACCCCGCAAACCTATAGAAAACCCCAAGCCTAGCAATGTCCTGGGGAGGGGAGGCAGAGTGTGAGGAACCCCCTGAGCTTTGCTCTCTGGCCTGAAGAGTACAGACAGGAAGGGTGCGTGGGAGAAGGGTGGTCAATAACTCCACCTGCAGAAGATGTGCCAATGGCCTGGGATGCATGGGGCCAGGAGTACCTGCTGCCAGCTTTCTTCTGGTACCTGCTACAGGGTGGTGTCCAGGGGTGAGTGCCTGGTGTGGGGCTTGCACAGTGATGTCCTTCTGCTGGTGGCCAATGCGCCTGTCAGGCTGCTTACTGCAAGGCCCCGTCCTCTGCCTCTGCTTCCTGGCTGTGCTCCAGCTCTTCCTCACCATGCATCAGCAGCCTCCTCCTCCTCCTCCTTCTCCTCATCTCAGCTCTGGGGTGCCTCTTCGGTGGTGCCTGCCTTGGATGAGTCTTCTGGGAGTAGGGGTAGCCTGCTGATGTTGGTGCTACGAACACCACTGTCACCATCATTGCCACCACTGACACTGCCACCACCACTGCCACCCCACTGCTGTTGTCACCTTTCTTTTAACCCTTTTTGAAAGGGTTAGCCTTTCACTCCTCAGCCATCTGATCCAAGTAGCCCAAGAGAGCATCAGTGTTGGACTTGCTCTGGGTCAGGTCTGTCTTAATGATCTGCAGCTCACTGCTCTTTAACTTGATCGTGGTTGTGCCAGTAGTCATGCTTCCAGAACAGGCACAGAGCTTGACAGGGATGGTAGTTTAGACACGAAGGAACAAAGGGACTGTGACACGGGGTCGTTTCACAGGAACAGCCCTGGGCACTGGCACTGGTGACAGGCGACCTTGACAGTCAAAGAGCCTGTTTATGGCATGTGCTGCTCTCTTTAGGCCTTTGGGTTTGTTGGGCTTGGGTTCCCTGGCCATGTTGATGTACAGGGTCTGCCCAGCCAGCACCTGTCCATTCTTCCCTGCCCAGCTGCCCAGGTATGGCACTCATTAGGGTACTGAACAAAGGTATGTCCTTTGTTCACAGAGCAGCTGGTCACAGGGCTGTATTTGGAAAAGACGGTCTCCACATCCGATTTCTTCACCACAGCTGTGTTTAGGTTTCCAATGAATTCTTGGAGAATGGGTTGACTTGGGATCATTCTTGTTGGTTACATGGATCTTCAAGGACATGGTGGCCACCAATACCAAGGTTGAGCTTAGCCAGCTATGTCTTCCTTTGGTGTATAGGGTCAGCAGCCACTGCCTCTGGGAACAGGACTTAGCCAGCTCGGCTTCCCAGGAGCATGGACTCTCCCTACCCTCAGAGCCTAGCTTTTGGTTAAACTTAAAAAAGTTTTTTTCCCTACAAAAATGTATTTACCAAATCACGGCTTCTCCACACATATGTGCTGGTATTCAGGACTTCTGATTGGGTTAGGCTACACAGCTAAGGGAAACTAAAGTTGCA
Source organism: Myocastor coypus (assembly GCA_004027025.1). Lineage (NCBI taxonomy): Eukaryota > Metazoa > Chordata > Mammalia > Rodentia > Myocastoridae > Myocastor > Myocastor coypus. The sequence goes on from PVJA010049432.1 coordinate 11,157, forward strand.
GATAGAATTAATGTTGTTAACCAGCTGGCTCTCATATGGGGAAATTATCTTGAGTTTTCTGGGTGATCTAATGTAATCTTAGGACACTTAGACATGAAATGGGTTGAAAGAAGAGGTCACTCGGATGCCCTGGGAGAGACACTTGACTTGCTGTTATTGACTGAATCTGGAGGAAGAGGACCACAGCCAAGCAATACCAGCAGCCTCTGTACCATGGCAAGGCCAGCACACAGATTGTTCCCTGGAACCTTCAGAGGACATGTATCCCTAGTACCATCTTGATTTTAGCTCAGTGAGACCCTTGTCACACTTCTATAGAACTGTGCGATCCTAAACATGTGTTACCGTAGCCACCACACTCGCAGTTGGTTGCAACAGGAGATAAATGCGAGGGGTCCCAGTTCAAAGCCTTGAGTAGCTCTTGGTGAGGCTTGAACACCACATTCTATCTCCATGGTCCTGAAAACTGCTACAGCCCTTGCCTTCTGCCTCATCCTCTTGTCCCCAGCTTCTGTTTGCTGTTTAAAAATCAGAAGCTTCCAGAAAGCTAGAACGGTCAGAGGAGTCAGCATTACCCATCATCCTCCTGTCCCCTCAGGATCTGCTCCCTTGGCTTTGGGATGCCTTACAGCCTGAGCTCATTTGCTTGTCTTTAATCTCAACGCTTACAGCTTCCTAGCATTTGGGCTTACATTGCCTATAAACCAGCAGGTATGTAACACAGTATATAAAAGGGAAACTATTGTGCTATTATCATTAGTAGAATTTGGAAAGCCCTGGCTTAGACCAATGCATGTGGGCAAGTCCTTACTCTTCTCCAGGCCTCCTTTTCTTTCTCTTATGTAATTAGGTTCCTGAAATGCTCTCTGGGTGCTCTTCCGGCTCTTGCCACCTCTCACCCTGTGCCACCTGTGTTTAGAAGAGCACTGTGCTGCTGCCTGTTCTTACGGGGGTCCAAGAGGTGGAACTGTGGCCTGGTTGAAGCACCTGATATACTTGTGTTGGTGACATAAAGTCCATTTATGTAAAAACCCTTTGGAAACCTGAATGCCATGCTATCAAATGATGAGATAGTTCAGAGCCGACGGAGAAAAGGGTTCAATTTGGATCTAATGAAGTGCCCTCTCCCCAGGTGTTATGAGCTCTTGTCTAGAAAAATAACATCCTAGAACCTCAAAACATTCTTGTCAGCGCAGTTTGGTTAATTAATACATGATTAATCAGGCAAGTTAATTGAATTCATGGAACTTAGTGAACTAACATGGAGCTGGATCCAGGAGCCCAGGAGAGTTGCTGTCTTACTGTTGTGGTTTATGTCTAGCTGTCCCCCGAAGGCCTCATGTACTCATGGGCTGGGGACTTCTAGAGTTTGAGACTTGATTCATGGTCCCTGGGATTATGTGTTTTAGTACTGATGGGATTATGGGTCTGAGTATTTCTGGGATTATGGGTGTAGCCTAAGGTGGATAGGCTGAGGTGGAGAGCCTGAATGTACTCACGCTGTTGCCCTCTGCTCCCTTGATTGGTCGATTGCCTCTGTTGCAATTGTTGCTGTTTTGCCGCCATGAACTGCTGCTCTCTGCCCTGCTCCACTCAGCCTTGGAGCCGGCCAAATATGGACTAAAACCTTCAGTAACTGTGAGCTAAATAAACCTTTCCTTCCTTCATCTTGAGTGTTGGGTAGTTGTCCCAGCAACGAGAGAAAAGTAACTAAGACACTTACTTTGGCAATTTGGAGTGTGGCAATTTAATGGATGGCAATTGTGTCCAGATTATACAGGGCAATATTAGGTGGCATTTTGTTGACTCTGCAGCTCAGCTTGTTTTCTGGGAAGGAAGTCAAGAAAGAAAGAAAGAGAAAAAAAGCAACAAAAGCTCTCAATGATATAAGCATTTGATCAAGAATCAAAAACTTCCTCGGGAGCCCTAACTTCAATTCATGTTTGCTGCCTCAGAGCTCTAGCGCAGTGCCTGGTGCACAGTGGATGACCAATGACCTGAAAGAATAAATAAATACAGAAGGGATTTTGTATCCATGGGTGGAATGCATCTTCAATAAGCTGGCGCCTTCCAGGCCGTGATGTTGGTACTGGGATTAAATCATGGGAACTGAGACATGGTTTCTTCTCTGGGAGCGCCTCATGCTAATCAGGGTGGCTGCTCCCCAAGACATAGATGTTCACACACACTTTGATGTAGTCACAGCTCAGTGAGAATGATGGGATAGGCTGTTGGACCCAAGAGGCAGGATAGAGAGGACCAGAAGGGGCTGGGGAGGGGTTCACAGAGAAATGCATGCTTGAGTATGGGCAGCTAAGTGACCACATGCCCCAGGGAAGGGAGGTGTGAGGAGGTGAGGGAAGAGGGGATGAGGTTAGAAGGTTAGGTTGGAGCAAGCCAGGGAGAGGGAGAAGGCAACAGTTTAGGGAGCCTTGCCTTCCCTGGGACCTAACAGGGAGTCTCTGAAGAATTTTTAGAATGTGAGATGGTGGGGTTTATATTTTGGGGGACTCTTCTCTTCTCTTCTCTTCTCTTCTCTTCTCTTCTCTTCTCTTCTCTTCTCTTCTCTTCTCTTCTCTTCTCTTCTCTTCTC
>PVJA010049433.1:0-13749 GCA_004027025.1 Myocastor coypus
AAAAAAAAAAAAAAAAGACTATTAAGTAGAGTACAAAAACCTGAAAAGAATTAGACCTTTTGAAGTGAAAGGCTCAACCAAGAAACAGCAAGTGAAGTGCACGGGTACTTCGCAGGAGTGTAAGTGGAAGCAACGTGAAGGTATGTGCAAAATCCCCAGCCGTTAGTGAAATGCAGGTCAAAACCATGTGAAGATTTCTCTTATACCAGAAAAGAATGTCGATCAAGAAATCAAACCCTAACAAATGCTGGTGAGAAGGAATCCTCCCACATTGTTGCTGAGAATGTAAACTAATTAAGCCATTATGGAAATAAGTATAGATATTTTTCTACGTACTAGAAATTAGACCTAGAACTAAAGCTAGAACTAGAGCTGGGCTTGGTGGCACGCGCCTGTCATCACACTACTCAAGAGGCTGAGGCAGGAGGCTGTTGCGAGTGGGACCAGCCTGGGCTTCACAGTGAGCTCCCAAGGCCAGCCTGAACTGCACAGTGCGAGCCTGTCTCTAAGACAAAACAAACTGGAAGTTAGCAATTCCATTTGATGTTGCTATTCCCTGTCTTGTTACTTTGCCCAATGAGCTAAAGACATCATACTCCACAAACAGATGCGTGCATACCAGCGTTCACGTGGACAAAATTCGTAACCAGTAAGCCCTAGAAGCAAGCTGTATGCCCACCAACAGGCATAAAGAAAATGGTGTATCTATATGGGGTGGGATACAACTTAGATATAAACAAGGATAAACGAGACATTTGTAAGGAAATGGATGCACCTGGAAAATACATGTTGGGTAAGATACACAAGGCACAAAAGCTTAAATATCACACGATAGCTCCCATCTTAAAAAGGTAAAGTCCAAACCAACATAATAAAGATAGACGGAAACATAGGGACAGATTTTGGTAAATGGGAAGGGCTCAGGCAGACTGAGGCTGAGGAGAGAGGGGGCGGGGCAAAGTAAGAGTAGTTAAGATATAACATGTAGCGAACCTATGAACCTCGAAGAATTTAAATTTTATGTCTCACACACGTGAGCTAAAAAGAAGAATGACTAAAATTAAAAAAAAAAAAAAAAAAAAGAGGAAAAAATGATTCAGAAGCCGAGGAGGGAGACAGGTGGGAAGTGGGAGGGGATGAGAAAGAGGCGAGCAGTATTATGCGCCTGCACCTTCTCCACAGGCAGGCTGGAACCTCACGCCCTCCAGGCGTGCACAAATACAGTGTCTTAAACCGCCTTTGGGCCAATTTGTAAGAAGACAACGAGGGAGAATTTCCCTTTGCTATGTTCTTTTGTTAACTGCATCAGAGTTGTTGTAATATGATTTAATAACCCATCAACCTCAGAAACAGCAGAAATGTTATCTGATTTAGGCCAGATTTGATGAACATTGATTAAACATTGATCCTGTCATAGATCTACAGATTCACATAAGTAGTCATCAAGACAGCTGGTAGAGACATCCCTCCGACAGGATGCATGAGGACAAATTGAAAGGGAGCTCCAACTGGTAATTAATTTGGAGACCTCGTTAGCCATTGTGAAGTGCGCACCACGCGGTAGCCCGTTGCACCAACCGGAAGGCCTTGCTTCTGCTTGTCTTGCGGGGGTGGGAGGTGAGGTGGGGTTTTAGTTACGTCATTACTTAATCACCAATTTCGCCCTGCCTGTGGGGTAGCCAATTTTATTAGTGCTGCCCCAGAACTTTCGGTTCCACCTTATCCCCAGGATACAAACTGGAGCAAACTGGCCGTCCAAGCAACGGTTTCCAAGGATACGGCTTCTCAGGCTAGATCCTATCAATTTTCTCTATAAAATCATAAGAAACTGTATGAAAAGGGTAATACCCACCTGTGCTCCAGCAGACAGGGCTGAAATGAACTGAAGCACCCACTACTCATTGAAACAGAGCTGAACGGCTTTGCTGTCAGACGTGGCAACTTTTTTCCTTCGCCTTCAGAATAGCCGCAGAACGTAACCAGAGAAAATCAGCCTGCTGTTTATTAAAGAGACTTCGCCTCATGGGATTTTTCTGAAGTTTGCAGCCTTGCCTGTCTTGCAGCTGTGGTTAAAGCCACGGAAGAAAGCTCGGTAGGCCTCCTCCTTCAGCCACGACTGAAAGAAAATATTATAATTAGCCTCTGGTGCAACAGCTGGCTTACTGTGGCTTTCAGAAGCCTTTGGTACTGGTTGCCTGCCTGTGGGTTTATCTGACTCTCGGGTTATAGCGAGCGAATGCTCAGCCGATGTTTCCGTCGCTGGAGACTGATGAGTAGTGCATTTTGCAGGTTCTGGCACATCTACTTGCTTTCTGACATCTGCCTTATGGAGGATGTTATTGATGATCTGTCAAATTAGCTGGCAAACCATAGGCATGAAATACATATTTGTTGAATGAGTTAACTAATAATTTCCATTAATTATTGAACACAGACAAGATGTACAAGACACTTCATCTATTTAGCCTGTTTTGAGACGCTGGCCTTGAACACACTTTGTAGCCCAGTTGGCCTTGGGTTCACAGCGATATTCCTGCCTCAGCCTCCCAAGTGCTGGGATTGCAGGTGTGGACCACCATGCCCAGCTAGATGCTTTAGTGTTACCATTTTCATTTTGCAGTTAAGAAATCTAAATTAGAAAATTACTTGTGGAATTCAAAAGCCTAGGCTTTCTCCATTATCCATGTGTATCTATTACAGACATATTGACAATTAACATAATTCAAAACATTTCTTTATGTAAAAGTATGTAGCAGCATAAAGAAAAGAGGCAAATCCCAATGTCACTTAGCATGACAGGAATATGCCCCTGCATTATATTTACTAAGTGGTCTTAAAAAGTTTGATTTTCAGGTATTGCCCTCCGTTTTCTTGTGTATAAAAACAAACAACAGGAGCTGCCTCATAACTTTGCTCTGAAGACTAGATTTAGTGTCTCCTTATACCTACGTAATGCGCCGCACACGGAAGCTGACACAACAAACCCACCTTCGCAATTAGTATTAGTCCATGTACCCGGACCTCTCACCAACAATTTTGCTTACTGACAAAGAGACTGATCTATTTCTTCTTAGAGCACCAAGCAGCACTCCATGGAGGGCCAGCAAGACAGTATGCTTCATCATGAAGTCAATTAAATAAAAACCAAAGCCCAAATGTTTCCAAATGTCTGGCCAAAGTCAATGGCTCCAAGTCCTCACTGCGTCCTCCTGTAACATCGGGGTTACGGATGCTCACTTTCTCCCACAAAAAAGAAGACAGATGACAGACTAACAGACAGACAGAGATGGACAGACAGACAGACCAGAAAAGACAAAACACTTTCCCTTAGTGTCCCCAGGAGAGCTGAGATGTTTTCATGCTTTCCAAAGAACCTTCACAAAATGCCAAGAGAAAACAAGAAGTTTATGTGTACCACAAACTGCATCTGCTCATGAGTGTGTATGTGTGTGTGTCCTTGTGCATGTGTGTGTGTGTGTGTGTGTGTGTATGCTGCTGTGCAAGAATGATATGAGATTCACTGTTCTCAGAACTGATACCACTCATGTTATCAGTTTATTTCCTTTGTTAAATGTATCAGTACAGGGTCTACAGGGTCTCACTGCACAGATCAGACTCATACTGATTTCCTGTTTTCAGCCTCCCAAGCGCAGAGATTACACCCACGCGTTGCCATACCCAGTGTCAGGCAATACCTCAGCACACCCTGCAGGCAGGACTGGCAAGCATGCCAGGGATAGAACTCCAGCAGCTGCACTTTGCCTCAGCAGGCGCTTCAGTGCACTGAGCTATCTGGCCAACCCATTAGTTTACCTCCTTGGCATAACTTTTGACCTTTTTTTTCACTGATTGCATATTTTATGACATGCTTTAAATTCTTAGTGGAAATGAAGAATGATGATAAGCATGGGGGTGGGGTAGAATACATAAACAGGTGAGAACAGTGTTGCAGAACTGTGAGGTCTATGTTATTTTTTCTAGACCCAAAGAGATAACACCTCATCTTTCTCTGTTTCTTTACCTGGAGAAACCACCATCTTTCTGACCACACAAGAGTTCATCAAAACTCCTGCCCACCCTGATTCAAATCATCAGCTCTTCCTGCTTGTAAACCACTTTGCTATTCAACTAAATGCCTTTCAATGGTCTCACCTATCAGAGATTCAGAATGTCGTGGTACTGTGATGCACCTTCATATAATACCCATTTTTACAGATCTATGTCAGAGGGTAGCCAAGCATGGTGTCACACTGATGTCATACTGGCACTCCAGGAGGCTGGGGCAGGAACATAACTAGTTTGAGCCAAACCTGAGTAACTTAGAGACTTAGGGACACACTGTCTCCAAAAAAAATTTTTTTCAAAAGGACTGGGGATATATTCCAGGCTGTGAAGGCGTTGGTTCCATCCCTATGTCCCCAATACCTGCCTTTTAACTTCACAAAAACCATTAAAAGGCATTCGAGAACTATGTGAGTTGAGCTAATATAATTGACTCTGTGCATTGGATTCTGAATAACAGAATTTAACAGCTAAAGTAATGTCGTCTATTTCTTGCCTCCTTTTAGCTGTTGTGTTTGAGAATTCTACTGAGACGTACATATAGGTCACTGATTTATGTCAGTATGGAAACGCTGTCATGTACACTAATGAGCTGAACTTAACAATATTTCATAATATTATAGGGATTCAAGGATATTTCTCTTGAGAGATTCATACATGGTGGAGCCAACGTGACAGGATTCCAGTTGGTAGATTTTAATACGCCCATGGTGACCAAGCTGATGGATCGCTGGAAGAAGCTAGACCAGAGGGAGTATCCAGGCTCTGAGACCCCCCCGAAGGTACTGCTATTTGTTTGTTTGCTTGTTTGTTACTATGACTAGCTCAGCCTGTCCTGGGAGTAGGGCTGGCTCAGCACGCTCTTGCCTCAGCTTGCCTAGGCAGGCGCTTTAGACCACTGAGCCATCTCACTGGCCCTGGTATTGCCTTCTGTGGATTTCATGTACTTTGGATACGTGTTAAATTGTAACATAAAAAGCTCCTGTGCAGTTCTAATTTCTAAACTTCTATATTTAGGAGCAGAATTGTCACACATTAACTCGAGGAGTTTGTTCTTTTTAATCACTATGTATGAACTCACTTGAAGAAGTGATATGCTTCTAAAGGTTTCATTAAGCAGTTCAACAGTGAGTCACCATTATTACCTTCTCTAGCCAGGTAAAGACTGTACTGGTGAGATAATTTATAATGAATGTTTTCCTTTTTTCCATAAAATAAAAAGAGAATTGATTGAAATTATTTCAGTTATCTTTTCAGTCTTGTCGTATCTCTACCACGATTTCTGGCCTTGTTGTTTTGAGAATAAAAGTCTTCCATGACCCAGGGAAACAAGGCTACTCTGTTCTGCTGCTCCAGCACAGACTCTTTCCTGTCCTCGCCTCACTCGTTAAACACCGCGCTCCCACCTCCCTGGCCTGCACTTCCGTGTCCACCGGTCCAAATCCGCCCATCTTCCAGAGCCTTCCATCAAGCACCACTCTCTGGCAAAGCTGTTACGAATACTTCCCTGTCAAATGCAAACTCCTCCTCCTCCTCCTCCCCCTCCTCCTCCTCCTCCTCTTCTTCTTCCTCCTTTGTGCTCCTGACATTACCTGAGCATGCATGTCTTCCCCATGGCTGACCCTAATTCTTTGTAGACTTATTGTTTCATACCTGTAAACTTCCTTGGGGACAATAAGTGGTTACGACTCACCTTCGTAGTCCTTAGGATTCTAAGTACATTTCTCAAAGGACCCTCAGGTACAGGATAAAATTTGATCCTCAAAACAAACACAGTAGATAGGCGTTACTACCTTATATCTGATTTTATTCTGTTTTGTGTTCCATAACTGAAGAGTGTGTGTCACTGTCCGATAAACCCACATGTAACAAAATTCGAGGTCCTCAGTGGACTCCCTCTTCAGAGTCTCTGTTCTTTCCACCGCACTGTAATGATGCTCACCTCCGTCTTGTCAATCTGCAAGGTTCCAGAAACAGAACTCACTCCACCAGGCAGGTCGTTGGTCAGAGCAGTGAATACCTAGAGGCTTAAATCTGCTTTTGTCCTTCGCCTAAATTTGATTAATAGAAATGTTCTGGGTGACATCTAGAGGTTGTCATACCCATAAATATGATTTCCTGGCCTGTAACTCATAAGGCACACAGGCGAGAATTGTGCTTCCTGACAAGCCGAGCCCGACCTGCACTAGTGCTTCTTCCCGTCCGTCTGTTCTGCGACCTGCCGAGTTCTGGGCTGCCCCTGCTCCGACTGAGTCTCTCCTTTCCCAGCAGCCCTTCGTGTGACACCTGCTCTTTTATCTAGTGCCCTTATTTTACCAAAAATGGATGAACTTGAAGGCCCAGCAAGGGCACTCCGCAGTTTTAGGTCATCTCTCCTCAGCTTTTCTCTCCAAGCTGAAAAGGCAACAGCGTTTCTTCTCCTTCTTTCAGTCCTGAAACACTAGCACTGCGTTCTCTAGCCCTTGGCATCAGCAAGTTTTGTGTTCTTACTTTATGAAGAGATGCTGTGATGCATAAAGATGGATGAGCTCAGGAGTTAGAGGAAGGGTGCTCACTCTTAGGGTAGCGCCGTGCCTGCCATTTTGATGGCCTGCAGCCACTACGTTGCAGGTGTAAATAGCACGTCAGTATTCAGCCTTCGCATTGTATTCTGGGGGAATAGATAGCAAAGCTCCTAATTCGTACAGACCCTTCTAAAACAGGCTTCAGAGTTAGGTCCCCTGTTACTGGCAGAGCGTATGCCGCCTTCTCTATTTCCTATGTTCCTGGGTTTTCATTTTCCTGTCCCTTGCTGTGCAGCCTGCTCTGTGTGATGGTCGTATTGTCTCCGTGTACTTTGTGCAGTTGGAAATGCAAGTGACCTTCTGTATTTACAGGCAGAAAAGCCCCAGCGAGCATACCCGCTCCTGCTCAGCAAGTCCTACCCATTATTCGGGGGTAGAAAGTATTAATCATGTGGAAGGGACCACGGAGAACTTGTGAAAGAAGTAACAGAGTTGACTTTGTCCTGTACTTCAAGAGAACCGCGCCATGGTTTCTAAACATGTATTGGTTCTCTAATCGATCTGTTCAAACTCTACCAAATGTGGTCCCCTGTTCTGTGCCTTGATGGCACTAACAAGTCACTCAGTCTCTCCTGGCTCCACTCTCACCTTGGAAGTGCTTTTCTAGAGTCACACTGTGTGCAAAGTGAGGCAGACGGTCCACATTTCACGTCTCCACTTTGGTCCTAGGTTACCTGGAAAACTCAGAGAAGTGACTTACCCTTTAGATCACCAATACCAACATAAAGTGGCTTGCTGGGTCACCAGGTTGCCTCGGCTGGGCTCAGATGTGCAGTTCCTCTCCTCAGCCTCCCAGAGTTCTGGGGCGGCAGGGGTGAACCACATCTCCAATGATGATACTCATTTTTATTTAGGGTGATGAGTAGACGAGGTATTACTCATGACGGTCTATTTTAGTAACAATAGACCACCATACCAATTCTCTGAGGAGACTAAACCAAGATCCACACTTTAAGATAATAAATATAAATTAACCAAGGAGCCCTGGTAAGCACTGTGGAGAGGAAAAGAGTAAGACATGCCCAGCCTCTTGGGGTTCAATGACCGCGGTGAACTAGAAGGCAGAAGGAGCCGTGCTGAGCTTGGCGTTTTTCACTAGCAGTTTTTATGATCAGACACAATATAGAGTCAGTCCTCACTTGCTGTGCTACTTTACCCAGCTGGTGGGAAATGATTTATGAGAATCTCTAATTTTAAACGTAACTATAATTCATCTAGGATGGTGCTTTGGGCGAGAGTACTCCTCCATAAGATCCTAACGTTTACCATTACCGTCACTTCTGTTTGATCAGTACACCTCTGCTCTGACCTACGATGGTGTCCTGGTGATGGCTGAAACGTTCCGAAGTCTTCGAAGGCAGAAAATTGATATTTCGAGGAGAGGAAACGCCGGGGACTGTCTGGCAAACCCTGCCGCCCCGTGGGGCCAAGGCATCGACATGGAGAGGACGCTTAAACAGGTCAGTCCCTTTGCCCAGTGGGGCATAGGGTAGCGCCGTCGTTTTCCCACGCATCGCTACACATTGCAGTTGGCAGTTTACTACATTCTGCCATGGTCATTGTTGAGGCGCTGGGAAAGGCACCCTGAGCAGAACACAAGGCAAAGTCCCGATGCCGATATCTTATGTAGGTGTGAGGTCACCACACCGGCCAGTGCCTTCAGCTCACGGTCACCACTCCAGGACACGCAGGCCCACAGAGAAGCCGCCATCTTAAACGCTGCTCAGCTCCCCAATGGGATCCCAGTAGATGGTGCTAGTTTATGGCTACGCATCCTGTATGGACCGATGCCTACCTGATGAAAGTGAACTTTCGTTACGTGAAGTGGCGAGTGGATACATGTGGAGCTTTCTTTTTCTTTCATAGGTTCGAATTCAGGGGCTGACTGGAAATGTTCAGTTTGACCACTATGGACGTCGAGTCAATTATACAATGGATGTTTTCGAGCTAAAGAGCACAGGACCTCGAAAGGTGAGCTACTGTCAAGCTAAAAAATAGGAAACCTTGGCCCGGCGTGGTGGTACACACCTGTAATCCCAGTGCTCAGGGGGCTGTGGAAGGGGGACCGCTATGAAGTCAAAGCCAACCTAGACCACAGAGTGAGACCCTGTCTCAGAAATACAAGTAAGTTAAAACCAATACCTTGTCAAGGTTTGCACTTGGCATTTTTAAAGGCTTATAGGAATGATAACTGATTAGTCTACAATATTTAATGTGAGTACTTACAGATAAGTTCTTTCTTAATATTCTGTACTGGTAAACTTTGGTATCACATCACTGATACCATTCAGTGTGCCGAAGCTGAACCAACTCATCTGTATGCCATTCATAGCATTCATTCACAATGCGAGCATCAGGGAAAGATTGCTTACCTAAAAGAAAGAAAGTCTAGCTCACTCAGAAGGAAAGAATGCCCAGCAGGACCATATCCACGTACCATGTATGAGGTCATCAGAGAGAGGCGAGTGGTACTAATCCTTTTAATAACTGAGCGTCTTCAGAGGAGATTGGAGGTTCTTCAGGTAAATCAGTAGGTGAATGCAAATGAGAGAAGAAAAAGTCAGAGAAAGAGAAGACTATAAAATTATTATTGGCTTGAGAAGGGAAAGAAACCCTTCTGTGAGTCAGGAGGATGCTGGGTCCAGACATGTGGACCCCGAAAGTAAGTCAGAACCCCTGCCATGTATGCCAGGAGTATTCCAGAAAGCACTTGGTGCCCTGAAACCCCATAGCTCCACCCCAGCAATTAGATAGGAGTTGACAAATAGGATCAATAGCTTTTTTCAAAAATTAGATAGCATGTCAAAGAAAGAGGTGTGAAAAATAACCTTGTCTAAAACTTCTTATGGCACTTGGCTGTTTAAAAAGTATTTCCAAACCTGGGAGATAGCTGAGTGGCAGAAGCACCTGCCTGCAAGCATAAGGTCCTGAGTTTGATCCTCAGTATCACCAAAAGTAACAGCAACAAAAAGACAGAAAGAAAACAAGAAAATATAAAGTATTTCCAAGACACAGTTTCTTGCCTTCGTGTAATAATAGCAGCTACAACTTATGACATTACTGCTGTCTCACATCTGAGTTTGGTGCTTCATATAATCTAACTCTTGCAGCAAAGCTATAACTTACATATTATGTTTTTTTAATTTATGTATTTGGTGCAGGATCTCACTACATGTCTCAGACTCGCAGTGATCCCCCTATCTCAGCTTCCCCAGTGCTGGGATTACAGGCATGCACCACCATGCCCAGTCTCGGTGGCCAGCTCAGTGTGCTCTCGGGGGTGGGGCTGGCACGGCATGCGGTGCTGGGGATCGAATCCCAGCGCTTGTATTTGCCTAAGCAGGCACTTGGGCTGCTGAGCTATCTCACCAGCCCTCTTATAACTTGAATATTATATCCATTTTTTGAAAGAGAGAGTTATAACCCAAGAAGTTATGGTTACTTGTCTAAATAAAGCCTGTGTCTGGGAAAATAAAGATTTTAATTTAGACATGCCTGGTTCTAGAACCTTCGCACACCGCACCCTGCCTGAGTGGACCCTGCTTTCCAAAGCGCGCTGTATGATAGAGGAGAGTTCCACGCGCCACTTAAGATAAGGGCATGTGGAGATTCTAAAAGGAAGAGACCACTTACAGCCAAAGGAAAACACATTAGGAAAGGCGGCACAGGGGAGGCGAAATTTAACGTTAGCTGCATAGCTAGAATTGAAATAGGAAGAAGGACCAATCAGGAGAAAGGCGTAGAGGCAGGTTGGTTCAAGCCACATAGGGGAAATGGGGCCGTTTAAAGAGCTGTCTTGCTGCTCTCTGCCACGTGTGTGTGCTTCACTGGCACGTGAGAAGCAGAAACCTGGAGCGGCAGTAGCAGCCCTCTGCAGCCCGTCAGCTAATCCTTGGCACGCTGGCGTCTATCCTGCCTAGATCAGATAGGACAGGAGCTGAGCAGCAGCCGAGGACATCCAACCGGCACCACCTCAGCAGGGGTCTCCTAAGGAGCCGTGTGGAAGTCGGAGGACACGCTTCCAGGGGAGAAACTCCCCCGGCCCTGTGTCAGACCCCACTGTGCCCTCTGCATCAGCCGGGGACAGAGAGGCACATTCAGGCAGAGCCCCTCTGCGAGCTGAGGGGCACGCAGAAGGACCCACCGGTTCTTAAAGATATTGCCTAATAGATGGGCAGCAGGAAGACGAACCGCATTTCTGTCAAGTTCCAGACCTTGCCAGACTCTTCCTGTAGCACAAGCTTTTTAAATTCAAAAGACAACTCCATATTTTACAAATCAGTAAGTACAGGAAGTCAGATGGCGCTACATAAAACAAGGAATCCCGGAGAAAGGACACAGGTGGAAACCCACGGTAGTGTCTAGCAGGGCTGTTCATGACACTGACCCTTTTTAGGACTTACTGAACTGTAGTGGTAACAAAAATTAAGATTTTTGGAAGAGACCGCTGGAGAGCAAATCTGAAGCGTAAGGAGCACTGTGTCTTCATACCCATCTGACCCTCATCTAGCTCCTAAAGAAATATCAAGTGACAAATGGTGTCAACACTTCTGTCTTCGTCTTCCGGTGCCAACGATCAACTTGAGCATTCTGCCGGGAATATTAAACTTAAAAATAAGCTACCACGAGAAACAGCATGCTGGCGAGACCAGGCAATAAGCCTGAGAGCAGAGCCATCCTTCCCGTGAACGGACTGCCTGCCTTAAGGGAGCGATCTTTCAAACAGATTAGCAAGCCAAGCCATCCGTTTCTCTCACGTCGCTAACCAACTACCTGACTCTCATCAGGCAGGGGATTCAAAGCTCTGTGAAGTACAGACCCTTAAGGAAGGTTTCCTGAATTCTTAATTATAAGCAGTTCATTGACCTACGAACAGGTTTACGCCAGGTACTGGCATGGAAAATCGATGTGCATTTTCATTTTTAATCCTCATACCAATGTAAAAATAGGATCTATATTTCCTCTCTCTTTATAGAAAAGGCCCAGCCAGCCTAAATACCCCATCCAGCTAGAAAGAGGTGGAGATGGGATAAAACCAAATTTCTAGGGGGTTCCAAAGCTCACTCTCCGGACTCCTGCAAGCCTAAGTTCCACTGCCAAAAAGATTCCTGTGTAGAGATGGTGTATTCAGGACAGCTTTAGAAAAAGCAGCTCTTCATGAATGAACTTTGAAAAGAACAGGGTCTTGATGGTACCTCAACCTTGTTTTACAAAGCAACTCAAGCATACATGTAGATGCCTACACATGCACAATTTTATTCTGGTAATAGTTATGCAAATTCATCTTTTGATCCCAGAGATGAGTATTTTTGTAACATCTTTTGCCAAGTTAGTGGTCCCAATGCTTCCCTAGCTTTGGAATCCCCTGTACTTTGGCAATATAAAGCCACTCTTACCCGATTTGTACCTCTAGAAAAAAATCACGTTGTCCTTAGTAGATTAAATGAGGTCAAACAAAACTGCTGAGTAAAATACAAAATGTTTGGAAGAACAAGGAAGAAAAATTCCAGCTCACATGAGATTCTTCATCAAAGCCCAGGATTCCTTTCTTTAGGAAATGCTCTGTGTACCCACTCTTTCCAATCACTCCGCAGGCCCACGAAATCTGTCACCAGTGTGACCCGCCTTGTTCTTCACCGCAGTTCCATGCAGATCTAAACCAAGGAGACAACCTTCTGCTTTGCCTTTTCGTTTCTTAGCACTAGCCCTTCGGAATCGTTTATCTTTTTGAGAAGGGCCGCTGGGAGTGCGCAGCCTAAATGAAGTGTCAGCGCCTTGCCAATAACTAGGGACTTTAAAATGTGTCTCAAAGCTGGCATTTTTTTTCTGTTATGAGACTAATTAATAAAGGAAAACATTTGACTAAAAACAGGCTGCAGAGATTTGCAGTGTAGCTGCACGCTTAATAAAATGCAAACTGTACAACCTGGTTTCCTATCACACAGCTGTCATATGAGAAAGAAAACTGGCAGGTCGCACCTGAGATAAGGAAGGGTCTTGAAAGTATTTTTTATTTTAAATTACATTTTTTTCCTCTCAAAATTGCTAAACAAATGTCAGCTAGAAATAAATTCATTTGTGTCATTGAAAACAATGACTAAATTACTATATATCATAATTTAGGATCAAACCAAGTCCTGCAAGGCATACTAATGAAAATTATTTCTCATCTGTCCTGCTGTTGAACCACATACATGCAAACTTTGTGACTGAGACAGTGATTCTTTCTGTCATAGCGATGCTTCTTTTACTTAAATGTGTTGCTAAATAGTAACATGACGATTAAAACAGAAAGGGCAGCAAAGACCTCCAAAACAGAACAAATAGTTAATATGGCCATAAGCAAATGCAGGCATTTTATGGAGAAATGAGCTTTATCAGCACCATCAAGAAATTAAAACAGGGGCCACAGAGATAGTTCAGTGCCTGATAATCACCTGCCTGACAAGTACAAGCCCCAGAGTTCAATCCCCAGTACCACATGCCATGTTGGCCCAGCAACCGGGGTATATACCCTGGTGGCCCCAAAAATGGGCGTGGCAGCACATGCCTATAATCCCAGCGCTGGGGAGGCTGACCCAGGAGAAGCACTGCAAGTCTGAGTTGCCTAGTGAGACTCTGTGCCAAATAAAGAAAATTGTTTTAAAATTTTTGGAAAGGAAGTTTGCAAGCATTACATGGATACTAATTTTAGGAAATATTTCCATAGGAGCAACATATTACCAATACATTACCAAGCCTTCAACCTCTTCATTTGATATATATTAATAGAAAGATGCAAATAAGAAACAAGGTCTGCCTGCAGTCCTGCCTGGGAGCAAGCGTGCAGTAGGCTGCAGTCTTGCTGTCACTGAAGGTCATGCATAACTCCAAGAGTCGCAGTTTCTAGTAAGATCTCATTGTAGCTTGCTATTTCTTACTCTACTTAATTGCTTAATGTACATTATGTAAAAATAGTTCACTTCTCAATGATAAAAATATTACAATTAGTTTTATTTTTTTATTTTTTTTTCAATTTTTTATTGTTTAAATTTAACAATGGTTATATTACATATTTTCATCATCAGATCAGTTTAGATTAATACATATAGGTATATAAGATTGATCAAACACTTAAACATTA
>PVJA010049434.1:0-13708 GCA_004027025.1 Myocastor coypus
TACTGATTTAATGATTTTTCCATGATAACTAAGCAATTATCAAGCAGTATGCTCACAGCCCTTGCAGTCTTATGTGTAACTGCAATACTACCTGGAAAACTTTCCTTCTTCAAAATTTCATGGATAGAAGATATGTTCTTACTATAGACCTTGGTAACTGCAGGAAAACATGTCTTTTTGCTTTCTTTATCAAGTCATGAATGCTTATCTGGTCACCCAAAAGAAGCATTTGCCACTCTGTTAGACTTACACAAGCTGCCAGTATAACATTTTTCCACTTCAGGGCAATTATTTAAAAGGAAAAGGCAAATACTTAAATTTTAGACATAAATCATAACAATGAGCTAAGGTAACACTTGTGCACTTCTTATGTGTCAGCTAAATTAATTCCTAAACAGTTTAAGCAGAGGGAAATAGTCATAGCCGTGATTTTCTCGTTACATACTGTGCCTCTCAAATATGTAAACTTTAAATAATATTTTAAAAGCAGAAATGTGTTTTATGTCTAGAAATTTTATGATGTCACAACAGTTGATCTGATCTACAAGAAAGTCAACTATTGTGTTGTTCTGATGTTGGTGCCGAAAGAAACGACAAGAAGACCTGATGAAGGTAGCTCTGAGGACTCACTGAGATTTGTCTCTCTTGAAGTAAGCCTAGACCCTCAGAAGGATATTACTTTTATTGAGTATTCAAGGACGGGCTAAGGAATTTGCATAATTATTTTGGAGAAATTGAAAACATTCCAAACAGGGGAGGAGACAACCAGAACTCCCTACAGCTGTCCTTGGGCTTTATTGTTCTCTACTTAAGATGCTTGGTCCTTATCTCTACATTGAACCAGGAAGGATGTTTTTCTCAGCACTGGGATAGCTTTCTGCCCCAGGCAGGGAAGCCCAGTCCCACCTACAAACACCTGATCAAATTTCCTGGTTTCCTGCTGGCTCCCAACAAGTCAATAAATAAAATCTAGATGTTTGTAACATTTCACTAATAGCTATAGTTAGTATAATGTGCTATGAAATATTTCTGTTGAATAAATAGATCTACACTGGCCTTACCAGGCTACAGAGCTAACTCAGCAGACTAAGAGCCTCCTTAGGCAAGTGCAGGGGCTGGGGTTCAATCCCTCAGATCACATGCAGTGCTGGCCTTGGGACGAGGCACACTGAGCAAGCAAAGCAGTCCAGGCATGGTGGTGCACACCTGTAATACCAGGGCTGGTGAGGTTGAAAACAAAAGAATCACTATGAGTCTGAGCTGCATAGTGAGACCCTGTACCAAACACATTTAAAAAGAGACAAAAAATAAATTGACCTTATTACCAATATGAAGTTACCTGGGGAATATAATGGATGTGCTAAATGACCTCATTATACTAACCATTTTATTATATACATGCGTTCTATACTATGTCATTAACTTATACATTCAACATACTGTTTATTTCAATGAATAGTAATTCTAATTACAACCCAAAGTAAATCATCGTACCTTTAATTATAACACATTTCTGTTTGTAAAATATCATTTAAAGTTTACGTATTTGAGAGGCACAGTATATAACGAGCAAATCACGGTGATGACCATTTCCCTCTCTTTAAAATGTTCAGGAATTAATTTAGCTGACACATAAGAATTGCACAAGTGTTACATTAGCTCATTGTTATGATTTATGTCTAGTTGTCCCCCCAAAGCCTCATGCAGTCATAGGGTGGGGACTTCCACAGTTTGAGACTTGATTCATCATCCACTGGGATTATGTTTTAGTACTGATGTGATTATAGTCTGAGTACTTCTGGGATTATGCCTGTAGCCTAAGGCGGATAGGCTGAGGCAGAGAGCCTCAGTGTAATATAAAGAGAGATAGAGAAACAGACTAGCATTGTTGCTCTCTGTTCCCCGGGTTGTTCAGTTGCCTCTGTTGCCATTGTTGCTCTTCTGCTGCAATGAACTGCTGCCCTCTGCCATGTGCCTCTCTGCCTCAGAGCTGGCTGAATATGGACTGAAACCTCCAGTAACTGTGAGCTAAATAAACCTTTCCTTCCTTCATTTTGGGTGTCGGGTATTTGTCCCAGCAATGAGAGAAGAGTAACTAAGACACTCATGAACTTTGTTTATTTTCTGATTTTGGAAAAGATGCCACATTTGTGTTTGTGTGGGAAAGCCAAAAAATGTCCTTAGTCATGTTTGTCACACAATATAGACTTGGAAAAAAAATTCCCAAACATTTCTCTTTGTAAACCAAATCGCAAACGAAAGTATTTGTCAATAAAATTACCATTGTACATGATTTTTGATGCATGTTTCAATGTTCTGAGAAGTTGTAATTTTTTTCTAACAATTACCAAAATGCCTATGAGTTAGATCAAGTGGCAACACAGTTAAAGATGTTACGCCTGCCTCTTCCGTGCAAGGCACTAAGAAAACATTGAACCTTATGAAGAACCCATTACTGTGGACTGTTCTAAGACTAGATGTTGACAAGTTTCTTTATCACCTACCCATTTGCATCAGTCAGAGTTTTACTAGAAGCACAGATGTAACACAAGATGTATAGATGTATAAGAAATTCAAAGTTTGGCTAACAGTGTTCAGCCACAGAGTCAGATGAGGAAGTATGCAGAGGGTGTCTGCACACTGGAGTCTAAAGAATTCAGTTCAAGGTCTGGAGCCTACAGCAGTTTTCTATGCAAGTCCATATCAGGATATAAATGAATCTGTGATGGAAGGCCAATGAGTCTATACCAGAAGGCTGAAGGATCCAAGACAGGAGCCAAGAGTCTGCACTACAGCTAGATTCTAAGCTGACGTCTAAGCTGATCACAAAGACTGGAGCCCTTTCAAGGAAAAATGGGCCCCTCCATCCTTCCTTATTCTCCTTTCATGTGGTGAGACAGTTTGGTTAAGCTCTTAGCTTCTCAAATTGACACAATCAACCAACCACTACACCATCCATTGTTACATCTCTTGAACAATCACTAACTTGATAGAAGAGTGTGTTATCCTATACTTTTGTGCTTCAGTACGCTCTGAATCAGTTGTGGATATTTACAATGCTTAAGCCATAGTCCCAAAATATGCCTACTCCCCGACCCAGGCTTACTGTTTTTTAACCTAAAGAGCAGAAAAATTTAAGGTCAACATTCAAAATACAACTTTATATAGATCTATACAAAAGGAAGCTAGATTTTGGGGAAGAAGGGATAGTGTTCATTTAATTGAGGTTCAAAGTTAGTGCTATCTATATCTACCTATATGAATATCAGGGTTACCTATCTATATCAATGTAAATATGTACTAAATTTCTATATATTGGTTCTTTGAAATGTCTTCTCTATATAGTCAAATAAAAGCAGATCAGGTTTCAGAGGCACCTAGCAAATTCCACAAGCAGCTTAACTAAATTGAGGCCATGGTTTAGTTTGTGTAAACCCAAGCTAAGAACGTCTTTTGTGTTTGTTTTGTTTTAGAAAGGGATATTGTTTGGGAGGAAGAACTGAAAGGACTACAAACACTTACGCGTTGTCTGTAATAATATCTTCTAGTGTGGGAAGAAATAAGAGGCTGAAATGTCCTCTGTGAAGGACTTGGTATTGTCCTTCATTCTTGTCATCTAAATCCAGGTGTTTCAGGCTAACTGCCAGGTGCGTGACACAGAATTACCTCCTGATGGTCGAACGTAAAAATATCCAGTGTTTGTCTGGCTTGCTCCCCCTGTATCCCTTATTAAAACAATGTATTGTGCTTTTTATCTGGGCCTGAGTACTTAGCTAGTCAGCAATGTTATGGCATGCTTTCTGTCAGACAATGTCCTAGCAACAGAAGGGGTGAGTCACTGCACATGCGCACTTTCCTTGTAAGCAGATAACAATGCCTTTTTCCTAGAAAAACTTTGCACCAATTTGTATTCTTTTTTGCTTTATTGAAACCTTAAACACCAAGATGAGACTTGAAGATCACATTCCCCACAGTGTCCTGTCCAGAAAACGAAAAGTTCTATGCAGGAACAATAAAGACTGTTTCAGGAAGCCAACTTTCTCTGAGCAGTATTGCCCTGCTTTGCTTTCACAGAACTTCCAGGCTGGTCTGGTCAGATGTATTCACAGCCAAGCCACAGCAGTGCCTGCGAGAACTGTCCAGGAAGGACAAGCCAGGGACAGGGACTTGCTAAGGCCATAGAGCTGGGCATACTACTACACAGTACATACTACTGGGCATCAGCCAGAGTTTCTTCCCAAGGCTGTCTGCTTTCCAAATTGATGGCCCATGCCATCAACCTCTGTTCTGGCCTTTGTAGCTGCAGCTTCTTCACTGACTGTCTTAGCTTCCAGGTGCAAACACCTAGCAGAGATGTCTTGCTCATGTAAGGAAAGGGTGAATGCGTCCATGCACATCTGAGGTCTGTCACAAGCCAATGTGTGACTGCAAATGATGCCAGGGGACAAGGCACAGGATGCTCAGGTAAGTACAAGTTGAAGTTATGCAAAGACACTTTGCCAAGCCTTCTGCTTAGGATGTTTTCTGTGTTTATCCTAAAGTCTAAGGCTGACCCTGAGGCCTTTTAAGCAGGGGTGATAACTGAGTAAAACAAGAAACCTAAGATCAGTTGATGCTTTTGGAGCCATTTTCTAAAGCTCCCTCTCTCTCCTATGTCTCTTGGAACCCACTGTCTCCAGCTAGAATGCATTTTTGGTTGAAAGTAAGATGCTAATCTGGCAAGGGCTCATTATTTAGGTGTTATGATTTATGTCTAGTTGTCCCGCAGTCTCATGTCACTGGGCGGGGACTTCTATAGATTGAAACTTGACTCATGAGTCACTGGGATTATGTGTTTTAGTACTGATGGGATTATCGATCTGAGTAGGGCTGGGACTATGGGTGTTGTCTAGGGTGGATATCCTAAGGCAGAGAGCCTGATAGGAATATAAAGAGAGACAGAGAGACAGACTAGAGCTGTTGCTCTCTGCTGCACTGTTTGGGTGGCTGCCTCTGTCACCATTTTGCCGCTGTTCTGCCACCATGAACTGGATGCTTTCTGTCCTGCTTCACTCAGCCTTGGGCCGACCAAATATGGACTGAAATCTCCAGTAACTGTGAGCTAATAAATCTTTCCTTCCTATATCTTGAATGTCGGGTATTTGTCCTAGCAACAGGTAAAAAATAACTAAGACATGAGGCCATTGAAATCTATCATAATTTTCTGCCTTCTTTTCCTGGGCCTATTGGAGAGTAGTAGTCCTGTACCAGCTTACAAAATGCTTCCAATCAGGTAAGCGTTCTGGTCAACTCAGACAGAAGTCACGAATTGTCAAGATGCAGCTCTTTCTATATTGTCAGACCTGGACTTTGAAGGTCCATGGCTGTCATCTCTTTGAATGTTTCCTGCCCTCCTACCTAATTGGAGGCTGTACGTATCAGCAGGTCTCAGCAATTACTCTGACCACCAAGATGGTGGGGGGGGGTCCTAGTCATTTTATATTGCTTGTCACTATTCTGTGATGCTGGTCAACTCTGATTACCAAGTTTGGGGTGCCATTGATATTTTGTATCACCAGCCCCAATGTACCAGCTTGGCAGCCTCCACTTCAGACAATAATCACAAATAGGCAAGACTATATCATAAAGTGTATTATTAAACTCACACTGCAAGAAAAGGGGGAACAGTGCATGAGTGGACCATCAGAAAGTCTCTCTTCCACATTTTTAAAGATCTGTTTCTAAATCATGACCCAGACAAATACGCTGAGTGCCAAACCTTATTGCATTTATTATCTGCCCTTAGTGTAAAATGTTTGTTGACCTGTGGATTAGATTCTTCTCTAGATGTTTGTCTTTTGACCTGTCATTTCATCCCAATTAATCTTTTCCAATTAAAGGTTAAGTGGAAATACTTCAGTTTAACAGCCAAATAGATTCTGAAATGTTCAAATTTCCTTTGCATTTATATCAAAGACTTAAAATGATGTTGTGAATACAGTTTGAACTTGAAATACAAGTCTGTCTTGAATGCTTGTGGGGCTTGGAATCTCGTTTGTTGTTTTATCTTTTGATCACATGAAAAGTGGGCAAAACAGTTTAAGTTTATTTGTGAGTGCAACGTTAGTTGAACTCCAAATGACTTTGCCACTATTTAAATTTGCCAGGTAGGTTCTGTTTTCCTTTCTCGATTTGGGCTGAATTGATTGGCAAAATTTTGTACTAGAAATTAGAATTCAGTTACCAGTAAGAGAGCACAATTCTCATTCTAAAAAGCAGCCTACCATTATTTTGGTTCAAAATATTGCTATAAAGCTTTACCACTTCTGCTGCATTAAAATGCTAATTCTCCAGTCACTTAAAATCAGCATTCACTTCTTTAATCCACAACAGAACAGTAGGAGGGTTACATGTTGATTGATAAAAACCAAAAAACACCATTCAAAATCATTTGCTTTGTCTTTTCCTGGGCAATTGATAATTTTTCCTCATGTGCTAACTATTAGGAATTGTTCTATTGAAATACTTGTGGTGTTAAGTAAGTATTTTTCCCAAAGATACACTTCAGCACTTGGATGGATATAATCTAGCATTTACTCCTCATAAAACCTCTTAGAGAACTATGAACAAAAGAAATTTTTGGTAATCTCTGAAGGCATTAACGCAAAAGCTAAACCAACAGTGAACACTTGATAAAATTCAGAACACTTTCTCTGAATACCAGCAGACAGCACTGTTTGCTTTCAGCATATCTATTCAACATTGCATTAAAAAGATCTAACCATTATAATCAGAAAGGAAAAACAAACAAACACAAGACAGTCCCATGGAGAGGGAGAAGTAAATGCTTTGAAACTCTTTGCATTTATACTCTGGTCTCTGAGAATGTAGAAATACTACCAGGACAAGTAAACTTCACAGTTTACAGACTATAATATGAATTTATATATCACTTCCTGATTTTTTGGCTAAGATTAAATGTAACATAACTGTATATAGTTGGGTTACATTTTATTTTACAATCAACAAATGGCCAAGATTAAACTTCAAAAATAATGACCTCCAGGACAGCTTCAAAAATACATTAATGCTTAATCATATGCATGCCAATGTAAAAGATTTGTATACTATAGTGTACAAATTATCAAGTAAAAAAAGTAACAGCTGAAACAGGAAACTATACCATGTCCATGAGTTATAAATTTAATATTATTAAGATATTAATTCCCAAATGATCTACAAATTAAATCCTATCTCAGTCAAATATAGGTAAATTAATACAGCTAGAGACCATGCTCATAAGTAAAATAAATCAGACCCACATGTGTAAAAATCAAACTGTCTCCCTTGTGTAAGAACCTGAAAGAATGAATAAGATCTGAAAGGTACAACAAACGATGTCAAAAGTGAAAAAACTATAAAAGTAAGGAAAGAAGAAAAGAAAGAAAAAAGGAAGGGAAAAAGAAATGTGCATACACAGGATATCTTCCATAATTGCATTGCTGACTTATGTTTTGTGCATTCAAAGGAGCAATTAATGTTTAATTTTTTTCTTTCTATATTTTGATCAGTTTTGCATGGTTATATCTGAAAATCTGAACAATTAATTTGTTTTTTTAATAATTTATTTTTTTTTTCTGGTTTCAGAACCTTTGTTTGTTTATTCGCTCATTTTCATGGCTGGCTCAGACTGCCCCAAGGGCAGGGCTGGCACAGCATGTGGTGCCAGGGATCGAACCTGGGTCCCTGAAGCCACTCAAGCTTTCCCAAGCAGGGGCTTTAGACCACTGAGCCATCCCGCTGGGCCCCTGAACAATTAATTTGAAGTAAACAACATGAAATATAATAACAATTATAGCATTCCTATCATTTCGTTTAGTAAAATTCTGCAGTTTCTATTTTTTACTCTGTTTTACCCTCATTAAAAATAAAAGAATAATGTAATGTAATTAAGTTAAAAAGATCTGGTTTGATGTTTTGTAGAAAATAACAAATTAGGGTTTGTGAGTGGTACCGCCCTATGTCTGCTGGAAATATTCAACTCAGCAAACAGATCTGGCAAGTGAATGAGACCACCCAGGGCCTATCAGAAACTCATTTGATCCAGTGACAAGGCCCAGCATGTGAATGGAACTTGATCCCTCAAATAGGCCCAGTGCAGAAAACTGTGGCAAACTCCCCGCAGAGAAGCTGGAGACAAGACACACCCAGCCGATCCAGGAGCAGAACATATTGCCAGAGTGGCACAGCAGGTTCACCTCCAGGGGCTACAGCAGGAAGGAGTGGAGCACAGCAGCCAGACCCAAGCCATATCCTCCTGGATGACTTTGAACTTGGTAGATCCAGGTCTGGTGCTAAGGTAAGAACTCTACCAAAGCTCTACACTAAAGGTCAGAAGGCAGGGCTATACAAAATGACAAAGAGAAGCAGCAAAATGCACTCTGAGGCCTCGAGCCCACCCAGAACAAATACAGGAGACAATAACACAGAAGAAATTGGAAATGACACACCAGAAATCTCTGAAATAATAGCATCCGGAGTAAAGAAACAGCTGCAGAGAAGTATAGAGGAAATCAAATCAGAATTAATTCTTGAAGTAAAAAAAAAGAAATGATAACGATAATGAAAGAAGTACTAAGTGCTTCTAAAGAAGACACAGATTAAAAGAAAAGTTGAGGAGAATAGAAAATGATGGAATCCTTGAATGAGCAATATAGGAAAGTAATAGAATGCATGAAGCAGATTCAAAGTGCTACATAGGAAATTAAAACCTCAATCACAAGCTGGCAAAAACATTTGAATGAAAGTAAAAATAGACTTTGAGACCTTGAAGACACCATTGCAGCTACTGAAAAATAAAAGATCTCTTAAAAGCAACTAGAAAGCAGGAAGAAAATTCGACATCTGCAAGACGATGCAAAGATGAACAATGTAAGGCTAATAGGCATCAATGAGAAAAAAGGTGTCGATACAAATGATATAAAAAGAACATGGGCAGAAGCAATAGTAGAAAACTTCCCAAATAAGGGGAAACAATTTGATATTCAGGTAAGTGAAGTATATAGAACTTCAAATAACATCAACTCACTTAAAACCATTCCCAGATACATAATAATGAAGATCCCAGAAATTCAGCCCACGAACAGTATACTAAAAGCCACTAGAGAAAAGAAATAGATCACATTTAAAAGAAAACCCATAAGAATAGTTACAGATTTCTCTTTACAAACCATCAATCAAGAAGACTAGAGGGGCCTGGCAGAATGGCTCAGTGGTCTAAAGTGCCTGCTTAGGAAAGCTTAGGCAGCTGCAGAGACCACGTTTTGATTTCCGGCACCACATGCTGCACCAGCCCTGTGCTCAGGGCAGGCTGAGACAGCCATAAAAATAAACAAATAAACAAACAAACATTCTGAAACAAGAAAAAAAATGATAAAATAAAATAAAACAATTCAAAAAAAAAAGAAGAAGAAGAAGAAGAAGAAGAAGAAGAAGAAGAAGAAGAAGAAGAAGAAGAAGAAGAAGAAGAAGAAGAAGAAGAAGAAGAAGAAGAAGACGACTATGGAGCAGAGTACTTCAAGTCTTCCAAGGAAACCAATTCCAAGCCAGACTGCTATACTCTGAAAAACTCTCTTTTAAGTATAATGTAGAAGTGAAATACTTCCAGGACAAAGAACAACTAAAGAACTCCATGTTGGCAAAATCAATCTTGCACAATTTACTAAAAGATATTCTAGAGAGGGATCAAAATGACCACAACTCCATGAAACAGAATGGAAAGAGCCCACAAAATAGGGCAAATAATTAAACATAGAAGAAAAGGAAGTATACAACGGCAGTCTTTCAACTATTTGTTTGTATACAGCAGCAGGATAATTCCAGAAGCATATTCTACAAATGGACTTCTCCTGCACCCTATGTATGGGTCAAGATTCTGTCTGGGTCTACAGGGTGGATATCAAGGAAATAACAGTGGCTCAGTCCCACAAGTGACACCTGACCACTAGCGAGCATCATGGACACTGTCCATGTACACAACATACTAGAAATTTGTGAGATATCCTATCCCCAAACTATTAGAAGTGCTGATAATGTATTTGCCATCGCAATATCTATGTTATGTTTTATTCTTAGTAATTCTTTATTACCATAGAAACTTTTTAAGTTGATATTTTTGTATATATTTAGCTATTCAAACACTATGGAAGTACTCTGAATAGATTACACATTCGTACATATGACATACAACATTCTGGGCTCTAATTTGGACTCATAATTTGCTTTGAATTTTAAAATATAATTTTGAAATATGTAGTTTAATTTGTAATTAATATTAAATTTTCTGAATATTAATTATAATTTTTGTTTTGTGATTCATTCTTTATCTTTGGCTTACAATCTACTTACAAGACATGGTATGATCTTTTCTCCTAGAAGCACAAACTTTAAAAAGGAAAAAAACAAAGAAAACAAACACACACACACACACACACAACAGAATTAGGATGATTTACAGCTACTCTCTGTTGCTTCATTGAGAGTAAATGTTTGTACTTATATTGTTTAGGCAAGATATGAGGTCTGAATCTTTTCCTCTGAATAAGTATTATGAAGAAAACAGATCCATTGTATTAATTATAATAACCATCCTACTAACTTGTTTTAAAGCTGTTTCATTACTATTCTATTTTTTCTCCTTAAAATGAATAAAATGATATTAGCAAATATTAGTTATAAAATTCATAGAGAAATGTAAATGATCCAGAATAGCAAAAAAATTTTGCTAACCTAATTGTAGGAGAATGTGTACACATAGTTCTGAACACAAAATTTTATTTCCATGAAGATTATACAGTTGACAAAAATCCAAAAATTTCACAATTCAGTGGAAAACATAACTTCAACCTGTGTTGCCAGAATAATTAGGTCTTCATCCTCAGCAAGACAAACTTGATCTATGCACAATACTACAATAAAAACTAACTCAAAATAGAATATAGACTTATATACAAATTTCCATATTATGATTAAAACAAGACAAATTGTTGTATCAGACACGCCTAAGTTTGTCCACATATAAGGAAAGAAGAATAACTCAAATAAATAAAAGTTGTTAGATTTTACTCTTTCAACATCGAGATGCCTGTTTTTCTAAAAGTACTGGATAAAGAATTTAAAAAATTAGAATGGAGGAAATATTTGAGAATCATTTATTTGACATAGGATTTATAGCCAGAATATCTGAAGAGAACGTAAAATTATTAAGAAGTCCATGCATTTTAAAATTTCAACAAATTTGAATGGACTTTTTTACCAAAATAAAAGCATGATAGCCAATGACTGAATAAAATGAGCATTAGCATCATTAGACAGTGAACTATGCAAACATAAGGAGATATCGTAAGCAATTGTATTTAAATTGTTAAAATTAATAATGCTGACAATCTCACTTATTAGTGAAGGTGTGGAGATCCTGAAGACACAATGCAAGAAGAATTTATACATCATTGATGGGAAAGTACAATAATACACATTCGCTTTTTCTTCAAAAGAAAATATCTTCCCAGCAGCACCACATGCCAATCGGGCTCTGTCACACGGAGTACTGCGTCCACGATAGAGTCCCAGCATGGTAGCACATGCCCATAATCCCAGTCCTGGAGAAGCTGAAAACAGGAGCATCACTGGAGTCCAAGCTGCACAGTGAGACCTGTAGACCCTGTACTACATACATAAAAAAGAGAGTAGGAAACTGGCTAGTTTGTGCTTCATAGAAATATATTACAGCATGAATAAAGTTGTTGCTATAATTAGAGAAATGATATATAGCATTCTAAAAACTAATGTTCAAGAGTTACTGCTAGTTTACAAGAGGCTAGAGATTACTATATTTTAACTTTGGATACTGTATAAACCTGTGAAAAGTATTAAAGACTTAGTTCTTTACATTTTTAAGACATGAAGTAATCTATTGAACTTTCAGCAATAGTCCATAGGCATTGATTCTACTTACTACTTTACATATTGGTATTTCGACCAATGGAAACTGACCTATGCAATTTCTACGATTGCCTAGTAGCTAACTTACTCTTTCAAATGAATCTTATTATCTTTCTTTCATGAGAGGAAAACAGCAAGCATGACAAGCTTAGTGATAGAGTTATGGTTTTACCTGAAATATATAATTAAAGACTGTTTCAGATAAAATACACTCAAGATACATCTACGTATGCCAATATCAAACCTAAACTGTGAGTTATTGTTAAATCTTTTTCATTAGAATGTGATAAATAGTTATAGATCTCCAGCTGGAAAGTTTGTTATAGTTTAGTCCAGAATTCATGGTAATTCTTTTCTGTGTGTTCAATTAAAGTTATAAGCTACACTGTGTTAATATAGGTCTATTTATCCAGGAAAATGGCATTCTATTTTCTGTTTAGTTTTGTTGTTGGTTTTGTTTCAGCAGAATTTTAAAGGGAATCTTTTCTAGAAGGAAGAGGAGGAGGAGGAGGAGGAGGAGGAGGAAGAGGAGGAGGAGGGAGGAGAAGAAAAGAAACAATAACAAGGAGAACAAAAAGAAGGAGGAGGAGCAGAAGGAGAAGAAATGGAAGGAGAAGAGAAAAAGAGAAAAAAAGCCACATATATTTCGCTACCTGTAAACCAAAGCCCTTGAAGTTAAATGTTCATGTCTCAAGTTGGTTTATCTCACTCAGAGTTAAACAGCAGCAGGATTCGTACTTCATTCCTCCGAATTTCAGTCCAACTCTCGTCTCCAGTTTGCCAGAGGTATTTTGACTATTGACGATATTTCAAAAGCATTATTCATGCACTATAGTAACTAATTTACTAGTGCAATAAAATACATCAAATGATGATAGGAACTTCTGGCTTCTGTAGTGTTTGCATGTACATTGTACCTGTTACTTGAGTAAGGATCTAAGCAAACTGAATTTCTTACATTTAGCTCAGACTCCTAAACTTGTCAAGGATAAAACAAGTATGTATTTCCTACATGTTTGATTGGTTGCCTGACAGACTCTGGTAATTGAAAATAATTATATTATTAAACCACATGTACCGAAAAGTAAGTCCATGTTAATGATAGTCACATTAGAACTTGATGAATGGTTATTAGATGTCAACCCTTAAGCCTCTTGCTCTCAACGAGATGGCTTAGAGTAAATAGCAAGCTCTTATATCAGAATAATAGTCCAATATATTTTATCCTTTCAATAAAACATACATACAGCCAAAGATCGTCATTATCTTAGGTCTTTTAAAATCCCAACAGAGATCATTTACAACGTATCATATGCTTTCATCTTCTTTTTGCACTATACTGGCGACACTGTATCACTGTGCAGCTTTTTCATAGCATTGTACTTAGAATGCTTTCTTTTTAAAACAGAGGTCGTTGGGAATGGAGGTGAGCAATAGCTAGAGCAGAAGAAGCTTAATCTGCTTGCAGTGTCTTTTCCAAATTATGCATTGCTGACAAAATCACACAAAGTTTAATAGAAATAAATTAAATCATTAGGCTGCAGTGATGAAGAAGAGAAATATCTGCTTTTAGGTCTGCCTAAAAATAATGTCTTTTATTACTACTATCCTTTGTACATATCTAAAGGCCATTTCTTCTTTATATAATATTTTCCCGGAATTACAGTACACAGGAATCACTTACACAGTATGCAGTATTCAAAATCCTTTATTTCACAAAACAAATGGC
>PVJA010049435.1:0-13766 GCA_004027025.1 Myocastor coypus
TCTCTCTCTCTCTCTCTCTCTCTCTCTCTCTGTATTCAGACTGAACTCAGGCCCCTATGCTTGCCAGGACAGCGCTTATTCTACTGACCTATCTCCCCAGCCCCCTTGAGGCATTTTCTGAGAGTCCCGAGGGGCTGGCATGAAGCATGTAACTGGGGCTGTACATATAACAGAGAAAGAGAAACAGAGAGATACACTGCAAATATTGCGCCAACCGTTGCATTCAGGTGCATTTTCCACCGCTGATATAATCGCATTTTTTATTTGCCCAGTTAGGTTTTAAACCACATGTAGGGGGTGAACTGGATCTCTTTCACCAAGGGCCCTGGCTACCACCTAGGGCAGGGTTAAGTGCCTGCTATGCTGTGGGTGACAACCGAGTGGGGAGGGAAACCTGTGTCCCCAAGGTGGCTCCCTGGTGCTCTGGGATTTCCTGAGGGGCACACCTGAGGACAAGCTTTCATTCCAGCCGCCAGGATCTCCTGACAGGTGGTGGTGCTGGGTACTGGGTAGCTTCCAGCCTGACTGCTCCCGCCAACTTTGTTTTGTAGGCTGACTGGGCCCTGGGGACTTCCTGCCGCTGTATCGGGCCCTCCAGTGTGTGCTCCCCGCGCTCCCGAGGCAGGAAGGTGACCCTGGGTGAACAAACGCTCTTTCACAGCTTTCTGCCATTCAGAAGCTGTTAACGCAGGGCCGTGACGTGATTGGCTCGCAGTCCTCACCTCTTGTGCGGAGTAGCCTCTTCACCATCTACCCTCAGACCTGTGAGCTCTTTGTGTTGTTTTCCTTTGGTAAGGAGTCCGTGTGGCCCATAAATTCGAATGCCATTTTTAATGACCTGGTGGTTGCTGAACAGAGGGCTGCTCCGTGTGTCGGCGGCCCACGTTGCTGGCTAAGTCCTTCCCGGGAGCAGGCCTCTTCTCAGCAGTCTGCTTGCAGAGGCCGCACGGGTGCCTTTCAGGGTCTCAGGCTGGGTTTCTGGTTTGCGGCTTGGGTTGGTTGTCTGGGGCAGCGAGCGTGTCATCCTCACAACCTCCGTCAGGAGTCTGTGAGAGCAGAGGGCCAGGAGAGTCCCTGCTTCCAACAAAAGCCAGAGCAATACCAGGGAAGAGAAGCCCACAGTTACAGACGCAGGGAGAGACGGAGGCAGCCAAGTGTGATTGCAGGGACAGACTTAATGGTGACCCGTGGGACCCTGGGCAAGTCACCTCCTCTGTCTGCTGACCTGTAAAGCAGAGATGATAGGAATCGTGCTACCACAGGCGTGTTGGCTGGAACAGTCTCCAACGCTTCTGCGTCCTCGGCAGACCTCAAGTTGGACAATGTTCATTTTATTATTTCATCAACATTTCATCAAACAGGGTGGGGAGACAGCTCTACAGTCTAAGTGCCTGCCTCGTAAGCACAGGGACCTGAGTTCAATCCCTGGTGCCACATGCCTTGCTGGCTAAGAACTGGTAGGATGTGCCTACAACCTCAGGACTGGGGAACTGGGGAGGCTGAGACAGGAGTCCAAGCTACATGGCAAGACTCTGTATCTAAAAAAAAAAAAAAAAAAAAAAAAAAAAAAAAAAAAAAAAAAAAAAAAAAAAAAAAAAAAAAAAAAAAAAAAAAAAAAAATTCATCTAGCAGACCTGGATGATGACAATATTTTGGTTCTTATTAACTCCATTTTTTTTTCTTTTTTTCTACCATGGGTCAAACTCATGACCTTGTGCTTGCCAGGCAGCTGGCTATGCCCCTGAGCCATCTCTCCAGCCCTTAACTGAATTTAACACGGACACTTACAAAGTATCTTATGAGGTATTTTATGTGGAGAGCTGCCCCATCTCCAGGCAGGGCTCAGAAATGGTCTGTGTCCTGTGTGACATTTTCCAAATTAGAAAAAGTTCTGAGTTCAGACGCGTGTCTTACCGTGAGAGTTCCCAGTAAAAAGCCTGGAGGTATGCTGAGGTAGACTGACACTGTGCTGGGAAGACTTGCTGTCTGTCGCCTGCGTTATGTTCCTGGGTATTGTCTCACAGGAATGAAAGGAGAGTAGAGACTGCCTGGGCTGTGCACTCAGGGAACAGAGGGCTGGGCCTGTGCTGTGACAGGAAGAGACAGTTCCCGGCCTTCAGGGAGCTGTGCACTGAAGCTCCACACATGGCCGAGGTCTTGCTCTGTGCAGACTCTCAGTGGGGAAGCGCTGCACAGGCCCTCTCAGCTCCACAGCAAACACTGCCACAATGGGGAACAGACGCCCAAGGTAGCAGATGGTCCGCTCGAAGCTGGAGATGCCAGGACTGGCCTCAAAGCCGTGTCTGGGTGGCTCCTGGTCCTATCTCCTTCCTTCCTTCCTTCCTTCCTTCCTTCCTTCCTTCCTTCCTCTCTCTCTCTCTTTTTTCCTGTATTTAGTATAGGAGCTACAGGGTCTCACTACGTAGATCAAACTCATAGTGATCCTCCTGTTTGCAGCCTCCCAAGTGCTGGGATTACAGGTGAGTACCACCATGCCTAGGATCAGTCGTCATCTCATCTCACCCCGAAGGTGGAGCTGGGTGGGGACAGCAAGTCTGGGACTGAACCCCGGCCTCTGTGCTCTGCTTACGCAGGTGCTTTAGTTTACTGGGCTATCAGCTGGCCCTGTTTTCTTCACATTTCCATGCCGTGTCTTGCCCAAAGCCGTCAGAACTTGTCCCTGTCAGAGGTGTGGTAGACACCTAATGTTTTAAGCCCTCACGAGAAGGCAAGGCTCACTGGTGTGTGTGTGTGTGAGTCCACACCAAACACTTCATATTTCCATGGAAAACCTGATAACTATCCATGCTAAATGAAGTAAATAAGGAAAAAAAATTCTCATCATCCAGATCAGATGTGTCATCAAATAATTTTGATAAAATAATAAAATCACCATTGTCTGGTTTTAGAGTCACTGAGGGAACAGCCAGTGAGTTAGTCAGGCAAGAGGTGGACAATAAAAATTATGTATTGGGGTGTACAATTGGAAAAATTGCAAAATCGGTTTTGTGAAACAGCCATTTATCACATTCGAATGAAAGAAAATCTTAGGTAACACAAAAGCCATGGATACTGAGTACACTGTGGGAAGAATTGTAGACCATCCACCACCCCTAACATTCCCTTTCCTCTGTGGTCAGCTTGTCCACCAAGGCCACTGCTGTCCTGATGACTGCTGTATAATTTAACTTTGCCCGGGACCAAACCGGATGCACTGTGCTGCGTCAGCCTCCTCTTGTGTGCTGTCTGTGAGAGGCACGCATTCTGTGTCTCAATTATTCTGGGTGATATTGCACTGTCTGAATATATCACAATTTATGCTTCTGTTCTCTTGTTGTTGGGCATTCAAATTGCCCCCAGTTTGGACTTTAATCTGCTATAAACACTGTTACCTAGACTTTGTGTGGATGAGATTTTCTATTTCTTGGGGGGGAGTACCCAACCTGGAAATTTCATGTCACAAGATAGACAAGCACTGAGCTTCATGAGAGGCTGCCGGCTCCTGAGCATGGATGCCTGCATTTTTCAAGACCAGTCCCTGAAATTTCTGTTTGTTGCCCGCCTTTCACAACTAAGTGGTGTTGATCTTAATTTCAGCTATTCCACTGGGTGTGAATGGTGTATCATTATGGGCTTTGTTTGTATTTATTTGGTGACTGATGATGATAAGTTGCGTTTTCAAATGGAAAATGGCCTAATGGATTATCCTTTCTGCTGTGAACCGACTGCGTAATGCACTTGTGCCTGCGTGTGGGCTCAGCGTCCCTGGCAAGGTGGCCTTTGGGTTTTGGTACCCACGTAGTGCCAATTGCAGCTGTGTTGGGAAGGCTTTCTCTGTCCAGCACATAGTTTTGCAGTTGGCAAGAGGAAAGGCATTTGTGCCGAGACCTTCCCACTCCAGTGGCCCCTAAAGCATTCCCTTTGTGCAGACCCCTCTGAAGTTACAATGGGGATATGCAAGTCAATCTGCAAAACTTCAGGTTCACCTCTTTAGGATTATATTGGCTTAATCAGGTGAAGTAAAAATGACCGGCCCAATAAAATAAAATCACAGCTAAAATCTGTTCTCTTTTTCCATAAAAGGAAGGTTCAGAAGTGTATATGGTAATTATTTTTCAAGTTATCTTCATTCCAAAAGTAAAACATTTTCATGAGATGGAAACTGGCAAATATTTTTTGCAGAAGGAGGGCTGGAAAGGTAGCTCAGTGGTAGACTGCTTGGTGGGTATGTGCAAGGTCCTGGGTTTGATTCCTGGCACCAGCATGGAAAGTCCAAGTGAGACTTGTTTGACTAGCTCATTTCAAAAGCGAGCACAACATCCTGGAGATTCCTGATTCCCAGGAGGAATGCTGACTTTACTTTTGTTTGCCAAGAGCTGGCACGTGTCTTTGTGCAGAGACATGCACCACCGTTTCAGCAGGTTTCACTGGGGTTGGGTCCTCCCCCCCCCCCCCCAGTCAAAGGACATCCTTTAAAGGGTAGGGAGGCAGAATTAGGCTCATTAATTTCCAACATCCAATCTTCTGTATTTATGTTCCTGTGGGAACTCTTAGCTTACTCACAGGGATCAAATAGGAGCTGAAGTCCGATTAGAAAGAGGCGGTCCATATTTCAGCCAGATCGGCCTCTCTTGAACAGGGACTCACAGCTGGGGAGCACTTATCCCCCTGGGGATGGTCAAGCTGGGAGCATGCTCAGAGAGGCCTCCACAACCCTCAGACTCAGTCTCTCAGGGGCAGGTTCCACCAAGTGACGGCTTTCCAAGTCAGTTTGTCTTGCTAGCTTCTTTGGCATGTCTCTACTCAGAAGAGCGACTTTTCAGTGTGAAATCGTTTGCTTGGGGTCATGAGGTGAGTTGAGCTCCCTCAAATTCATATAATGAAATCCTAACCCCACTGTGTCACAGAATAACTGCGCCTGGAGGAAGCATTTTACAAGAAGCAACTGAGTGAAAAGGAGGTCATTCGCTGGCCTCTAGACCAGTCTGCCTGCTGTCATTATAAGGTGGCATGTTGCTTAGCTTCCTAGGGAGCTCTGTGGTCCCAGGAGACCCAAGTCAAACCTGCTACCCTTCCACTTTTTCATGGGGCAGTTGTAGAGATAAGAAACTAGCATCTTAAGAAGCAGAGAACAGTAAACAAAGCTTAGGGCGGGTTGTAATCTGTCACTTAGGGATTCCAGAAAAACTGGGATTTAAAAAGGTGGGCAACAGCTTATCCTGATTGTAGTCTCTGCCCTTACTTGAGATGTGGGTGATTATCTCCCCACCCTGTTTGTAAGCCTTTCATTTAACAACTGTGTGAACCTAACATCAAACAAATAGTGAAAGTCAACAGAGGTTATAGTCCTAAATAAAAAGGAGATGCTTCTGGAGCTTGGGGGTCACTTCAAGAGAGACAGATCTCAGTGAGACTTCTGAAGCTACATTCGCTGGGTCTTCTCGTCGTTTCTTTCGGGTCCAGATCATAACATTCGACATGCCGTGATAAGCCGAGACACTGCTGGGTGGGTCACATCTGCTGCTGATCCTACACATCAACCCCACTACGGAAACTGAGCTGACACTTAGGGCCATCAAGTCCTGGGCCTGTGTGGGGAGGAGGAATTCACTAGGGGCGAGCGTCATTTGCCCTCTAATTTCAACTGTGGCTTTCTCCATTAGGAAAGACTGTGGGACCTGAGGACTTATTGGGCTGATTTCACCATTGTTCACAAATGATGCAAGTGTGGTTTTCTCTGGAGTTTGTACAGGGCTGATACATCCATGACTTTATATGGATGTAGCTCGAGGGCCTGAACAGAGTGTCTTATTTCTCATTCCTGTGGTCAGTAGAAGTAGAAGAGCAAAGTCTCACTTACTTCTGTAATCTATTGTGGGAGCTTGATGATTTGTTTCAAATGAAGCTGTTCTCTTCACCATTAAAAAACAATGGCCAAGCCCCACCTCGGTGGTGAAAACTGTTCGGGTAGCGCCTGCCTGTAAAGCCTGTGTGGGTGCGTGTTGAAAAGCAGAGGGGGTAACCCAAGGCATGGAGGGCTGCAGCTAGGTGGTATTCTTTTCATGTCCTGAAACTGGAGTCTCGCAGCTCAGTGCTTGCTGTGCAAGGGTTTGCTCAGCTTCCTGCTCCGGGGCGAGGGTCTGAGTTGTGGAGCTAAATTTAAACTGCAGAACTCACAGTGTGCAGATTCTGTGTCGAGAGAGATCAACTACGATCAGACACTCAGGCCCTGAGATCTGCTCTCCAGGGCAGAACACATCTCCTCTCACTGAAGATGCGATGTTCTGAGTCTGCCTCGCCACTTCCTGTTTGGGACAGGCTCTCTCAGTCCATCAGAGTAGCCTGGAAACCTTTAGAAGGCCAGTTCCAACCCTGTGACTTTCTAATCAGGGGACATGGGTCGAGGCATGGAATGCCCTACGTCTTATTTTTATTTGTAAAATGAGCTGCCATCATTTGCCTCCTGCAATTTGCAGTAGTCAACCAAATAAGATGACAAAAGTAAACAATATAACACCATATCACCTCACTTTCTTTCTTTGCTTTAAAAAAACATATATTCCTATTTTTTCACATATCGTCCTGTTTTCTTAAGCAAGTTATAAGTATCGTACTGTTTTTTAAAAATGGCCATTCTTCTTAGTGAAAGGTCAGTGAGAAGGATAGGACCTCAGAAGGTGGAAGTATGTGAGGTTTATTGTCACTGGCATTGGCGTCACTCAGCTGCAGGGGCTGGTTAGGAAACGGTCCCTGTGTCTGGTGCCAGAGCATAGCCCTGTGCCAGCAGGCATTCTAAGAGCAGGATAGGCATATGAGGTATGACTAGGGAATAATAACTATTTAAAGCACAAGCACCTCTGCTATAGTAAGCGACACATTGCCGGCAACCCCCTCACGATGTCCTGCCTTGCTCCGTGCCTGCTCGGCGCATTGCTGGGGCCACTTCCGGCACAGCTCCACGGGTCCCCTCTCCTGGGCTTCTTCAGCTGCCCTGTGCTGGCGGCCTCCATGTCCTCAGTGAACTCCACACGTTCCTTTTCCTGCTCTCTATGACTTCGATAGAGAACCGAACACCGCGTGGTGCTAGATCTGCGGAATAACGCAGGAGGACGCGCCAGCATGCTCCGGTGAGCCCGCCTGTCCGCTCCGTGGCCCTTGGCCACTGCGTTCACCATGCCTTCTATGACATCTCCTAAAGACATGGTCTCTTTATCACCCCGTGGAACTGGCCACTGGCCACCTGTGAGCAAGCCACTGGCCAGAACAGCAAGCGGAAGCTTTAGATACCTTGCACCAGGAGGACGGCCTAAGGACACACTTCATCCTAACGAGAAAGAAAACCGGAAGCCAGGCCGTTGAGGTAGCTCAGTGGTATAAAGTGCCTGCTTAGGCAAGGATGTGGGGGCTGTGGTTTGATCCCTGGCACCACATGGCATGCCAGCATGTATATATGTGCTATACTTATAATTAATAAAAGCAGTGATCCACTTGCCTCATTTTTCTCAAGTGATTATCTGGCTTACTCTTCTTCAATTAAACCTGTTGGTATTACTTTCCTCATAAAATCTCAGGCTTATTGGAGCTACATGCGCAATTCGCCCTCCACTTCGTGCACATGTGAAAAAATGTCTATCGGTCACCTCTCTGCGGCTCAGAGAAAATGACGAACACCGACAGCCCAATGGGGAGAAGTTCATGTTGGCTCATGGCTTCGGGCTGCCCATGGTCAGCTGCTCTAAGTCAGAAACAGCAGGCAGTGAGTGAGGGCGTGGAGGAAGAAAGCGTCACTTGATGGTAGCCAGAAAGCAGAAAGATGGGGGGACCCAGCAAGGGATATACTGTCCACGTCACACCCAGGACCCTCCGCTTCCAACTGGGCCCCGTCTTCTAGCAGCAGTTAGCTATGAACTATCGATGGTTGAACATACCAGTGAGTACAGCATCGCCCGATCCAGTCCCCTTCCAAAAGCCCTGCCTCTGAATGCATGAGATGTGGGGGCGCTCTAGGTCTAAAGCTAGAGCGCAGGTGGTTCCAGAAGGGCTTTTCCCTCCTTGGCCCTCTGCGCTGCTTTGTGGCCGTGGCAGCATTTTCCAGCACTGTCCCTTGGCTGCTTGCGTGACTAAGTTAGCAGGTGAGTTCCCGAGGAGAGTCCTGCTTGGCACCACTGGCTCGAGTTGATGGCATTAGCCATGCCCTTGCAGGGGAGCGCTCAGCGCTAGCTTGCACTCTTCTTCTACCTTTTGGTTGCAGGCTCCATGCAGTGAGCAGCTTTGTATCTTTAGGCTCCAGCAGAAGCACAGACGTAATATGAGCTGTTTGCGTGTCCTATAAGGGACTGACAAGGTAGACTTCCTGCGGCTTCCGGCGGCATCGGGCTGAGGAGGGCAGAAGGGCTGTGTGTGCAGAGATAGTGTGGACCCAGCCCAAAGCCCAAGGCCTGGTGCCCGCTGCCGAGGCTGTGGGAGTCACACTGGAAAACTGCAGGCTTCGCGCAAGGAGGCTGGCGGAAACGGAGGCGGGTGTAAGAGGGACTCGGTGGAGACTGGGGCTCCTCTGAAGAAGCTCGAGCAAGCTTTCTTCCTTCCCTTACATTCCATCCAGGGACCAGCTTACTGTCTGGTACCACCAGTGCCTAGGATGGGCCTTGCTGTTCAGCAAGTCCATTGT
The DNA here is from genome assembly GCA_004027025.1 of Myocastor coypus. Lineage (NCBI taxonomy): Eukaryota > Metazoa > Chordata > Mammalia > Rodentia > Myocastoridae > Myocastor > Myocastor coypus. The sequence goes on from PVJA010049435.1 coordinate 8,669, forward strand.
TCAGAGCTGTGTGACACCAGCGTGCCAGGCACCTCCCATTCCAGGGGACGCCACAGTTACCTGCCACGAGCTCTGCCGGCAGCACTCCTGTGGCGTCTGTTGTCCCTCCACTGGCGGTAAGCTGCGAGACTGTGGGCTGACGTCACGGCAACCATCAGCTAGGACCAACCCTGCCCTCTGTGCTGGTGGTTGTGGGTATTTGGCGACAGTACTGCAGGTCTAATGAACACAAGCCAGTGTGTGAGACCCGTGCACACAGCAAAGGCAGTTGCCTAGTTCCAGTGCCACCCCAAACACCCTAAAAGACACATTTATGACATCTGTCCACAAATATCTGGGTCCAAGGATTCCCCAATTTAACACATAAAAGTAATGGTCATGATTATACATAGCAATCATTACTGCTATTGCCACTTTTACTTATGTGTCTGTAATGCCTTTGTATGTCTAATTCAGTCTTTTCCCTATGTATTCAAATTTCTTAGAGAACATAACTGTCAATCTTTTAATTTTAGTTCCTATTGAAAGACCTAAAGATTTATTTCAAAATGAAATGATTCAAAAATGATTTTAAGGCTTTTAATAAAAGAAGTCTTCTCTAATTTCTCTCTCTCTCTTCTTCCCTTTTTCTTTGCTTTTGGTAGCTATATTTGGTAGGTATACCTATATTTGGTAGGTATAAATTTGAACCCATCTAGCATCTCAGATTATACATTCTTGGAGGCTGACACTTCATCCTCCCTTATCCCAGGCCCAAAGGCAAACATAGGCATATTTGCTTATTGCTTCTTTAGGCTGGTAGAAGGCTTTTATTTATTTTTTTTTTCTCCAGTGAATGTTAGAATATTCCCTCTTTAGATGAAATTCCTAATTCCAGTTCCCTTGCTGTCCCTATTAGGACAGTAGATCTTAAGTTCTTCAGATTCCTGTGGCTGAAAAATCATTCCGAGAATCACTAATTTAGTTTTTCCTTTCCCCTTCACTTTTGTCTGCTAGGGATGTCCTTTACGCTTGTGTGAAATTAAGTACATATTTAACTTTTTAAGAGTCTGTGGTGGTTTGGTTATAGGATATCGCTGGAAATAGCATCTGGTAACGCCGCTCCTCTGAGGTCCTGTCCCTTGGCCAACACGTCAGGCTCTGTTCTTTTGTTTCAGGCCTACTTAGTGACTTAGGGGTCTTCTCTCTTTTTTCTGTTCTGTATTTTAGGGAAGGGTCTAGAGGGTGTTCAGGGTCTCACTACTAGATCAGACTCGTAGTGATCAGCCTGTTCACAGCCCCATAAGAGCTGGAACTATAGGTACATGCCACCACGCCCAGTCTCAATTGCTGTCTCAGTGCACCCCAGAGGCAGGGCCTACACAGCAGGCCCAGGGATCCAATCCCCTGTGGGTCTTTTCTTAGGGATCTTTTCCTATGTCTGTGCTTCATTCAAAGATGCATTTCTGACTATCTGTCGACCTCCATCTCCCTTCTTGGTCTTTTAAATAACCTCCCATTCTCTGTAGTGTCTGGCTGGCCTTTTCCCCACCTTGTCAAGGCCATCCACGTGTTCCACCTGAGCAAGAGTCCACAGGAGGGATCAGAATCCCCCTGAAGGTGTTAGAGTTGGTTCCTCCCACAACAGCCCTTTTCCTACTTGCCCTTTTTCTATGATCCCTAAAGGCAAGTTGAGTATAATACCCGGTGACCTCTGCCTCAGGTTCCCAGGGGCAGCGACTGGGAAATGCTTTGGGTACAAATCTGATGTTTCCTGGCAAGAGAAACCTTGGATGCCCAGATACCTTAGGAGTCGGTCAAAGCCTTGGCTGGTCATTAGACAACATACTTTTCTTGCGATCCAATCTTTACTTCATACTAATAAGCTGCTTCTTGGGGGATCATGATGTCCAGAACCTGCTGGAGTACAGCAGCCACTGGGGAGATGAGTGGGTTTGTGGAGCTTTGGCAGAGCTCATCGGTCTGTTGCAATCCCTACCTTGAATATGTTAAATCTCAAGACACCACTCTGAGTGCTCGGAGCTCTTGCGTGGCTGCCAAGGGAAGTTTCGCAAGCAGAGCAGATGCATATCTACTAATTTATAGCGCAGAGGTTAAAAAGCCCAGGGATTGTTATGTCTAAAGTTCATGCTTTACAACTGAGAGATATGTTATCTATCCATATAAAATAGGAGCATATTTTACACAATCAGGCTCTAATTCTAGTCTCGTCCTCCATTTCTTTTTTTTTTCTTTAAATTTTTTTTAAATGTTTTCTTGTTTCAGAACTTTTGTTTATTTATTTATTTATTCTTATGGCCGGCTCAGCCTGCCCTGAGGGCAGGGCTGGCACAGCATGTAGTGCCGGAGATCGAACCACGATCCTTGCAGCTGCCTGCAGGCGCTTTAGACCACTGAGCCATCCTGCCGGGCCCTCGTCCTCCATTTCTGTATGAATTTTCTAGTCCTTTCTTCTTGTATTAGTTGACTGAGAATTGTTCAAAATGCTCCTGAAATGCCACATTCGTAAACCGCCACATTCACTAAGCCATTGTTTAAATTATTCCCAGTTTTTAAATATCTATAAATATCTGTGCCCCTTCCGTCATGAGTCAGAGATTCCGGAGCGTACACGGCCCTGACGTACTGCGCACGTTTCTGCCACTTAGGTAGCTAAGCGGATATGGCTGCGCGATGCAAGCGCAGGGACAGAGACCTTCAATTTTCTCATCTTAGATGAGATCTGAGGCAGAAAGTACACCCACGGATCTCCCAAGAGACCACGGATAAAAAGACTGAAAGAAGGCTGATGATCTGTAGGCAAGGATAAAGGCCTTCCAGGGTCTGTCTTCTCATATTTATGCGGTTTGAAGCATCCTCACATACTATCATGCCGTATTTCTTTTCACATAATGTAGCTTGAAAGTTATGTGTAACCTCATCGTCCATGCGTAGACACCTGCAGTGTGCTTTGGTGAGGTCTAAGAAGTGAGTATGACCCATAACTGCAGAGCAGGGAGGCAGGAGCCAGGCCCAGACCTCTGGAGGAGAAAAAACAGCAGGTACAGCATGAACGAGCACGCAGAGGAGGAACTCCTGAATCATGAGCCAGGGGAGGTGCGCCTGTGGAAGGGAGGATGGTAGCGGAGCTGTGAGCATGGCGGAGTGAGGTCTGGCTGCAGCAAAGGCTTCCTGGTGAAGAGAACACTCAGAAGTGGGGCGGTGGCTCAGGGCAGGGGAGGAGTGCTAAGGGGCGGGGCAGTGGCTCAGGGCAGGGGCAGGGTGCTAAGGGGCAGGGCGGTGGCTCAGGGCAGGGGCGGGGTGCTAAGGGGCTTGAGCGGTCTACCAAATCTATACAGCTGCGAGGACGCTGCTTTTGCGGTGACACGATCACATTGGAACTTTAGAGTATTTCTCCCACAGCGTTATAGAGAAGGTTCTGAAGAAACCAAAGATCAAAGATGACTTATTGAAATAGTTTGTTGCAAACAATTTTTAAGGTAAGATACCATCATGAAAGAAAAGGCTTGGTTGACTGACCAGATTCAAAATACAGGGGCAAGATGGTTGGGATTACCCATCAATCTACAGCGTCTCTTCCAGACATATGTGTGTGTGGGGCGGGAAGGGGGGCTTCCTTTTGCAGTGTACAGCTTGTTTCCACCTCTTTGAGACTATGATTATTTTTAACATCACTTATTTTAATTCTCCATCTTAAACTTTTTGATAAAAGGCAGTGAAGTTTCCCATCCTCTGCCTCCTTTCAAGCAGTGAGAGCTTGAGGGTGACCGTAGGCGCACCTCCAAGGCTGCAACAGGGGTGCTGGGAGGAGCTTCCTGCCTACCTCTGTTGACTTTCCACACTGCTGCTGCTTGCGTGAGAGCGCAAGCCTCCGTGTGCTAGTCAGGCATTGAACGCCGATATTGTCTCCTATTCCTCAGAGCAAGTCACTCAGGCGTCTCTCCCTGGCTTCAGAGTAAACGAGGAGGCCCGATGTGATGGCTTGCTGAGTGCTCCCTTCCTCTGGAGATACTCCAGGGGTAAGAAAGGGCAGGCGATCTCTGAAGCTTCACTTAGGTTAGAGGAGCAGCGCTAGTGCTCTAATTCATTGACCGTCAGAGTTCGATGAAGGCAGACACAGCCATAGGCAGATGGAGCCTGGGCCTCACACCAGCCCGCTTTTCGGGGGTGAGGCAAAAACCAGTGACCATGCGGTGGCAACAGTGGCGGGCGTGCCCAGTTGGGTCGCTGGTCGTGCGGCTCTGCTGGAATGTACTCATAGAAAGTTTTACTTGTGGCACATCCACGGTGGAAGTGTGTGTGGGGGTGAACCAGCATCTTTCCTGGCCTTAAATAAGAAAATGTCACAGAACATTTGCAGATCTAATGCCTCTGTGCTCAGAATGTTGAGCCACAACTTGGGTCATTTTCCCAACTCCTGCACGTGGGAGGGAGTCACGGGGAAGGATGACCTCGCTGTTCATCCTCCACCCAGCCCTGAGCTCTGTTTTACACAAACACAACCTGAGTCCTTCTCACCCCCAATGTGGCTTTGGAAGAAAGGACCAGGAGAATGTCAAGCAGGGCAGTGCTGTGACGTTTAACAGGAACTGTCAAGCCGGACCTGAAATTCTAAGTGGACAAGCTTCAGAAATGGAAGGGACAAAGGGATAAAGATGCATGTGTCCAAGTTTCAGCTCCTCAGGGCAAGTGGAATTACGACCTGCAAATGTGAACTGATAAGACGAGAACAGCAGACGGAGAGCGGAAAAATAGTTAAAGGAGTTAAAGGTACTTTAAGCTCTACATGGTTGGTTTTTTTTTTTTGTCTCTTTGAGGCAGGGTCTTGCTATGCAGTTCAGGCTGGCCTTGAGCTCACTTTTGTAGCCCAGGCTGGTCTCAAACTCACATTGAGCCTCCTGCCTCAGCCTCCCAAGTGCTGGGATTACAGGCATGCTCCACCACGCCCGGCTCTATATGATCAATAGAAATTGATCACACTTTATAATCTCATTAATTATTATCTTTATTAAAAGCCCACAGTATTTAATGCTTTTATGCAATAGGCTTTGAACTTGCCCAGGCATTGTGATGTAAAAAAAAAAAAAAAAAAAAAAAA
>PVJA010049436.1:0-13745 GCA_004027025.1 Myocastor coypus
TTTTTTTTTTTTTTTTTTTTTTTTTTTTTTTTTTTTTTTTTTTTATGGAGGACTTGAAGCACTCTGCTCCATGCTCTTCTTGACTTCATGTTTTTTCAAGAGGAATCTGCCATTATGATGTTGTGTTTTCCTTTAAATGTGATCTGTTTCTTTTCTCTAACAGCTTTTAGTATATTATTCTGCTAGACTTCTGGGATCTTGACCATTATATGTCTGAGTGTGTTTCTAGTTGTGTTGATGTTATTTGGAGTTCTATATGCTTCAGTTACTGAATATCAGATTGTTTTATCAGATTTGGCAAGTTTTACGCTGTTACATTTGTCCATATTCTTTTTATATCCTTTGTATTGACTCTTTCTTGCTGATTCCTATTAATCTCATGTCATTCATTTTTTGCATCATCTTATAGATGTTGAATTATTTTTTCTTGCATCCTAGTTGTTTTTAAGAGATCATTTCTTATCTTTTCACTAGCTGATACTGTGTCTTCAAGATCTGAAACTGTGTCTTCACTTTCATTCATACTGTGTTGCCAGCTTGTGATTGAGATTTTGTTTTCTTGTGTAGCTCCTTGAAACTATTTCATGCAATCTATTTCTTTCCTATATTGCTCATTTAGGGAACCCATCATTTTTCTATTCTCCTCTAATTTTTTTTCAATGTCTTCTTTAGTAGCATTTTAGTGTTTTATTACAGCTATCCTTTCTTTCTCTACTTCGGGGATTATTTCTGCTCTGATCTCCTCGCTACCTTTCTGCAGTTGTTTCCCTACTTCAGATGCTATTAATTTACAGATGTCCTTTTCTACTTCAGAGGTTATTTCTGGTGTGATTTCCTCTATACTTTTCTGAAATTGTTTTTCCATTTAAGATTCTATTAATTCATGCATTTTTTTTTTTTTTTTTTGCTTGAGGTGTTGTTGCTGATCTACTTTCCTTTATATATTTCGGCACTTGTCTGTCTACATCAGATGCTACCAGTGCAGAAATTTCAGTGCATGATTCCCATTTTATTCCATAGTACTGTCTCCTGCACTTGTTCTGGGTGGGCTCAGGATCTGAGATTGCATCTTGTTCCTTCTCTTCGTCATTTTGTAAGAAATCTGCACTTTTGTGAATCTATGCCATTAGCACATTTCAAAATTTGGGTCCAGATCCACCAATCTTGAGCCCATCCAGATATACCTGGTTTGGTCTGGATGCTATGTTCAGCTTCTTCCTGATGTACCTGGGTGTGGTCCTGGTCCATCAGCGAGGGCATCCGCGGGCAGAGTTCTAGTGGCTGGCCATGCTGCGGTGCATGCTGCCAGAAGGTTGTACCTGGGTGTGGGCCCAGTTGGCCTGTGTGGGCGAGCGGGGGCAGATTTACCTCTTTTCCTTTCTTTAAGCTTCTAAATTCCTTCTAATTTTTTCAGCGGCAATAATCAACACATATGCTAAATATCACTGTGGACTTTCTTCCTTTCATAGCTATAGAAATGATTGGGCTCAGTGTCTTCTGCTGCGTTTTTCCTCAGGTGTCCTCAAAGCCTTACTTTACGTGTGATGATGTTTCCTTCTAAGGTTCTCCCTGGCCCTCTGCTCCCATTGCTGGTTGTTTTATTGGTTCCTATTCCACTGACTTTTATGCGCTTGCGCAGTGCCACTGTAAACAAAGAGCAAGCTGGGCTGAAAATGGGCAGTGGTAGCACAGCACAATTAGCCTGCAGAGTCAGCCAAGGCCTTTTTGTACATGAGTGGGCCACCAGTGCACCTCAACAAAGCTCTCAATAAGCCCTAGGCAAGAATTCACTGTGTCTCAAAAGTGTTGTAATTATCCTTCACACATCATTATGGTGGCAAAGGACAAAGGACACTGACCCAAAGGGAACTTTTGCTTATTCTTTCCAATTGTTCTCATGCTTCTGTCACACTTTTTCTAGCTTCTTATGAGTTTCATTTTTATAGCTTATTTTAATGTTTGTTTTTTTCTTTTACTTTATCTCGTACTTATTTCCAACAACAGTAACTTATTAACATTAATTAACAGCTTCTTTCACTCATCATTTTTGAAGCCTCCTTATGTGGTAGCCATAAGGTACTCTACAGCAGGACATAAAGAATAAATCATAGTAGCAAGTTAGTTAAGAAGATGTCCGGTGTACCCCTTTATTGCTGGCAATTTAGGTGACCTGAGCTTGATCAGGATGCAAATATTGAGAAAACATCCCTGGTCATAGCTATTACAGTAGAAGACATCATGCAAATTCAAGGTTCCTCAACATGCTACAAACTTATGCTCCTATCATTACCATATACTCCCCAAATATTACTGCCTTGGCATTTTAAGCAGATATGTTTTATATGCTCAACAAGATCGTACAACCTTTGATGTAAGATTTATTTTCTACATCCTTTAAAAGTCATGACATCTGACAAGTGTTCTGGAAAAAAGATGTTCCTTAGATCAGTTTGTATTAATATTGATGGCGAAGATAAATGAGTGGCAGAAGGAATAAAAATTATGTGATGAAAAATATATACCTAGTGTTCAATTTCTCTTATTTTTTATCTTAATCTGGAAGAGAGAGTCTAGAATTAAAAGGAATAAATTCAAGTAAAATTTCTTTAGACAACCATTCTTAAGAAAGTGGCAAAAAAAAAATGTTGAGCATAAAAAATTCCAGTTAATAATGATTACAAACTAGAAACTGCAACACCACCAGTCAGGAAGCAGAAATGCCTCAGATACCTACTGATTATGAAGTCAATGGAAATTACAGTGCATTGAAATAAGCAGAAGCTGACTATGCCTACGTTACAAAGCTTGGTGCAAGGCAGCTGCTGATGTGAAAATCATTGCTTAATGTTACATTGGCTTTTAATAACTCTTTGGCAGAATCATGCTAGCAATTATAACACAGAGCAGAAGATATCACAACATCTGTGAAAATGCTAAAAATCTGAGGTTCATTTTGTTTGGAATAATCATCCTCTGCCTTCTGTATGGATTTCTACAGAGTTTATATTCATTTGGAATTTACATTATTTCTGTAGACTCTTAATGGAGATCAGGTATAGCTTTATTTATTTATTTATTTATTCGGAACCAGGGATTGAACTCAGGACCTTGCACTTGCCAGGCAGGCACTTGTGCCCTTGAGCTATTTCCCTGGCCCCAGCTATAGTTTTAAAGGAATATAATTTTTAAAAGTAATACTTCTCCTTTTTCTTAATACAGAAGTAATATCTGCATGGCCTATTTTAAATTCTTAACACCTGTATACCAAAGTTTGATGTTTGCTATTTTAGATGATTAGCATAATACCCTGCCTCAGAAAACACAAATTATAACATTTGGTTGAGTATTCAAATAACTTCTGAGAGGGTTATGGAGATAGCTCGGTAGAATAAGAGCCTGCCTGGCAAGTGCAGGGTCCTGAGCTCAATCCCAGTAACACACACACACACACACACACACACACACACACACACACACACACACAAATCAAATAATCGCTGAGGAATATAATCTACTTTAAATGTTAAGAAAAGGGACACACTAATGGTGATAAATCCTCAGTGCTCTCATCTTAAGTCCTTGTTCTTATGAATGATTCTTGAGATACTAGCAATAGTGACTGCTTTTCTTGTTACTTTTTCCCACTGTTTAGACTCAGGCAGTCCCCTGAAGAACTGAACCAGTTCAGCCCATAAAACTGACAACTATATTAGTTCTTTTGTGTATGTCTAGAGCACACAATTGAAACCCGGGCCTTTGCACTGACTGTATCTCTCACTTTGGGGAGAGGACCATGAATTCTCACTCATACTGATACACGTTCAGCCCTCCTTCAACTTGGGATCTCCTGCCTCAACCTCTAGAAGGTACGGGCCACAAGAGCATGCCAACAAATACAGTTTACAATTTTCTGGCAGGACAGTACTCCATTGTTTATAATTACATTCTCTTTAATGTTGTTACTTATAGGGAACTAGATGCAACTTGTGCCCATGAGGTTAAGGGAAATAAATCAGGTATACAGGCTTAACTGCCACAGATGTGGTTATATAAGTATAAAAAGATCAAATGGAAAAATCATAGGGAACAGGGAGAAAAGAAAGATCTTATGTAAAAGAGGAGACAAAGAGATGGAATGAGGGGAGGGAAAGGAAGGACAAGGAATTTAGATGGGTTATGTACATGTACCAATTCCCCAGCAAAAAGTGGTTCATTACATATTCTAAAACATACACTAATAAAAAGTAAAATTTGAAGAAAAATAACCTTAAAAATACTTTTAAGTTGCTAAATTTTGGCAAAAGATGTCTGTTGTCTGTTTCTCAATAGCACGTTACCCCAACAGTTAGTGACTTAAACGTATCAAGAGCATTATGTCTCAAGATTTTTAAAAGGTGCTCCATGCAGCTCACCAGACCAACTTCCTCATCCTCTGTCCAATTTACCCTGGCATCTCTGTACCATGCGAGAGAGACTTTCTGCTCCATGCGGCCTGCCAGGCTGACCTCCTCATTCTCTGGCCTCATTATCTTAGGTACACCAAAGGGAGGAAATCAGACAGAATTTAAGTGAACTATATTAAATACAGACTCTCAATTTAATATCTGCTTAGCTACACAGACATAAAGATTGCTTTTATTGTGTAAAATACAAACTCACTAGTTACAAAAGTTTAGCAACTGCTAAATATCACTATCCATTATTAGTATTCCTAACTGTAATTCTGTAAATACAAACATATAACTGCCATGTAATCTCTTCTGTGCAAGAATTATGCTAATGGTATAATTGCACCAAGCACTACACCAAAGGTTAGAGGACAGTGCTATAAACAATGACAAAGAGAGAGAGCAAAATTCAAACTCAGACCCCAAGCCTACCCAGAACAAATACAGGAGACACTAACATAGAAGAAAATGGGAATTACACAGCTGATGAATTAATAGCATCTGAAGTAAAGAAACAGCTGCAGAAACATAGAAACATATAGAGGAAATCAGATCAGAAATAATCTATGAAGTAAAAAAAAAAAAAGATAACTCTGAACTAATAGCATCTGATGTAAAGAAATAACTGCAGAATGGTAGAGAGTGAATTAGATCAGAAATAATCTCTGTCTGTTCCACACAGCCTGACCGACCACTCAACCTCACCACCCTCCAGATCTGCTAAGTCACGCAGGAGTGACTTCCTGTTCCACGTGGCCAGTCAGCCAGATGGACCTCCCCATGCTCCAGGTCTGCATACTCCAGCGACTTCCTCTTCCATGCAGCCCACCCAACAATCTTCCACCTTCTCTGAACCCATCCCTCCCAGGTACCTCAAAGGGAGTTAAAACTGCAGAAAGCTATAGAGGAAATCAGATCAGAAATAATCTCTGAAGTAAAAAAAGAACTCTCTGAATTAATATCTTCTGAAGTAAAAAGACAACTACAGAATGGTGAGGAAGTAATCAGATCAGAAATAATTTCTGAAGTAAAAAAAAGAAAGATAGCTATAATGAAAGAATTAATAACTGCTTATGAAGAAGACACTGACAAAAAATGGAAGGAGATTAGGAAAACCTTGGACTCTTTGAATGAGCAATATAGGAAAGAGATAGATTGCATGAAGCATACTCAAAAAGATAGACAGGAACTTAAAACCTCAGTGACAAGCCGGCAATGCCAGCTGAATGAAAGTGAAGACAGTTTCAGACCTTGAAGACACTGTTGCAGCTAGTGGAAAGGTAATAAAGGATTTCTTAAAAACAACTAGGATACAGGAAAAAATCATTCAACATCTACAAAATAATGGAAAGAGCAATGTGAGATTAATAGGTATCAATGAGAAAGGAGTTAATACAGATGATGTAAAAAGAATATGGGTAAGAGTATTAGGCTAAGACTTCTGAACAATGGGGAAACTATATGGCAGTCAAGTTACTGAAGCACAGAGCTTTAACTGGTTTGGTGCACCAGACCAATTAAAAATACACCTAGACATGTAATAGTCAAGTACAAGAATAACATACTAATGCCACTAGAGAAAAGAGACAGATCACATTTAAGGGAAACCCATCAGAGTAACAGCAGATTTCTCTTCAGAAACTATGAAGTCAAGAAGAACATGGAGCAGAATTCTTTACAACCATCATGAAAAAAAAAAAATTGCAGCCAGGTGGGTTATACCTTGCAAAACTCACTTTCAAGTTTGGCAGAGAAGTACAATACTTCCATGACAAAGAACAATGAAAGAATTTCATGAAGACAGAGCCAACCCTACACAGACTACTAAAAGATATTCCATAGAGGGACCAAAATGATCACAACTTCATAAATGAGAAAGGAAAGAACTGACCCAACAGAGCAAACAATTAAGCACAGGTAATAAAGGGGTAACGAACAGCAGGTAAATAAGATGGCACATGTAAGTCAATCCATTTCAATTAAAACCATTTATGTAAATGGTCTCAATTCACCAATTAAAAGAAATGGACTGGAACAGTGGATTAGGAAGGAAAACCCAACAATATGCTGTATACAAGAAACACGCTTAGCTCATAGAGAAATTCATAGGCTAAAATTCAAAGGACAGAAAACAATACTACATACCCAAGCACTTCAGAAAAAAAAGGAGGAGTAGCAATCCTACTCTCAGATGGTCTCAACTTCAAACCAAGAATGATCAAATGAGATAAAGAAGGCCACTATATACTGGTTAGGCAAAAAATTCAAGAGGAAGAGATAACACTTATAAATATGTATTCAACCAACATTGGAGCTCCCAGTTATCTTAATGGACATGACAACTCTAACATCCAATACAACAATCAAAATAGGAGATCTTAACACTCCCTTGTACCAAAAAATAGGTCAAGCAGACAAAAAAATCAGCAAAGAAATAACAGAACTGATTCAGTACTTGGAACAAAGGGACTTAGCATACATATATAGAGTGTTCCACCCAGCCACTTCTGAATACACATTTTTTAAGCTTCTCATGGTATTATTCTAAAATGGACCACATATTAGTCCATAGGTTGTACTTATGTATATTTAAGAAAACAGAAATTGCACCATTCATATTATCCAACCACAGTGCAATGAAACTGGAAATAAATGACAAAAGAAACCATAGGAACTCCAGGATTACATGGAAATTAAACAACATTCCTCTCAGCAACCAGTGGGTTACAGATGAAATTAACAAAGAATTTAAAAAGTATCTACAATTTAATGAAAATTCAAACACAGCCTATTGGAATTCATGACAGGCAGTGAAAGCAGTACTTAGAGGGAAATTTATAGCTCTGATTTCACACATTAACAGAACAGAAAGGAAACAAATAATCTAATGCTGCATGTCAATCACTTATAAAAGAAAGAGGAAACCAAACCCAAAGCTCAAAGATGGGAGGAAATTATGAGATTAGAGGTGAAATTAATTCTACCAAGATGAAGAAAATAATACAAAGAATTAATGAATCAAAAAGCTGGTTTTTTGAAAACTTAAATAAAACTCATAAGCCCTGAGCTACCTTTATCAAAAAAAGGAAAGAAAAAACTCAAATTCAAGCAATAAGGAAAGAAAAGGTCAAAATTACTACAGACAAATTGGAGATTAAGAAGATCATTCATTGCTACATTGAGAATCTTTACGCTCACAGAACTGAAGATACAGATGAAATGGACAGAATCCTAGAAAGGTACAAATTACAAAAACGGAATCAAGAAAATATAAGAACTCTTAACAACCCAATAACAGCCAATAAAATGCAAAATGTAATTAAAAAGCCTGCTGACAAAGAAATGTCCAGGTCCTGATGGATTCACTGCTGAATTCTACAAGAAATTTACAGAAGATATAATCCCAACACTCCTCATACTCTTCAATGAAATTGAAAACGAAAAAAGCCTCCAAAAACAATTCAGGGAAGCAAGTGTTATGTTGATACCAAACTAGAGAAAGATACAGCCAAAAAAGGAAACTACAGGGAAATCTCTCTTATGCGCATAGATACAAAAATCCTCAAAGGAATCTTTGCAAATAGAATACAGCCAATCATTAAGACAACAATAAACAATGACCATGTAGGATTCATCCCACGGATAGAAGAATGGTTCAATATATGCAAAACTACAAATTAATATATGCTACATCAATAGAGCCAAATCCAAAAAGCACATGATCATCTCAATTGATGCAGAAAAGGCTTTTGACAAAGTCTGACACTCATTCATGTTCAAAGTCCTACAGAAAATTGGAATAGAGGGCCTCTACCTCAACCTGATAAAAGCCATCTACAACAATCCAACAGCTAGCATAATTTTAAATGGGGAAAAACTGAAGTCTTTTACTCTCAAATCTGGTACAAGACAAGGATGCCCCCTATCGCCACTTCTATTCAATATACTTCTGGAGTCACTAGCTACAGCCATTAGACAAGAAAGAGAAATAAAAGGAATAAGAATAGGTGAAGAAGAAGTAATACTTTCACTATTTGCAGATGACATGATAATCTACTTAGAAGACCCAAAGAACTCCACCAAAAAGCTACTGGAATTAATACACAAATTCAGTAACATAGCAAGTTACAAAGTCAACACACAAAAGTCAGTGGCACTCCTCTACATAGATAACAAACACACTGAGAGACAAATTAGAGAAACAGTACCTTTTATGATAGCACCGAAGAAAATGAAATACTTAGGAATCAACCTAACTAAGGAAGTAAAAGACCTTTTCAATCAAAACTATAGTACTCCGAACAAAGAGATCTTAGAAGATCTCAGGAAATGGAAAGATATTCCCTGCTCCTGGATAGGAAGAACCAACATTGTGAAGATGGCCATACTCCCTAAATTGTTATACAGATTTCATGCAATTCCTATCTACATACCATCAACATGCCTCACAGACCTGGAGAAATCATTCCTAAAGTTTATTTGGAGAAAAAATATAAAAAAAGAAAAGAAAGAAAGAAACTAGAATTTCAAAGACAATCCTGGACAACAAAGACAAGGCAGGAGGCATTACAATTCCTGACCGAAAATTATAGTAAAAAGCTACAGTGATAAAATCAGCATGGTATTGGCAAAAAAAAAAAAAAATAGACCTGAGGATCAATGAAATAGATTAGAAGATGAAGAAGCAAATACAAACACACTCAGTTCCCTTATTTTCGACGAAGAGGCCAAACATATTTACTGGAAGAAAGATAGACTCTTTAATAAATGGTGTTGGAAAAACTGGCTCTCTACTTGCCAAAACTGAAAATGATCCAGGTATATCACCATACACTAAACTAAAGTAAAAATAGATGAAAGATCTAAATATTAAAAGAGAAACATTAAGTCTCCTGGAAGAGAAAGCATGAGAAATTCTTGAAGACATCTTGGTAGCCAAAGAGTTCAGGCACAAAAATCAAAATGCATGTCTGACACTTAAAGAATAAACAACTGGGATTACTTGTGGCTAAGAAGTTTTTTCACCTCAAAAAAAATTTTCAACAGAGTGAAAGGCAGCCCACAAATTTTAAGAAGATTTTAACTAATAAGTATTCAGACAAAGATCTTCTGCCTAGAATTTATAAAGAACTAAAAACCATTAGAATCCCAAAATTCGAAGACCCAATCTAGAAATGGGCATCTTAGATGAAAACACACTTCTTAGAGAAAGAAATTCAACAAGCCTACAAATACATGAAAAAATGCTCCACATCGCTAGCCATTCCTGAAATTCAAATTAAAACAACACTTAGATACCATCTCACCTCAGAACGAATGGCTATCTTAAAGAAATCAATCAACAACAAATATTGGAGAGGCTATGGTAAAGAAACCCTTCTCCACTGTTGGTAGGAATGCAGACTGTTGCAACATTATGGAAAGCAGTGTGCAGGCTTCTTAAAAAACTAGAGATGGAAGTCCCATTCAATCCATCTGCCCCCCTACTGGGAATTTTCCCAGAAGAACTGAAAACTTTATACCATAGTGATATCTGTGCACCTGTGTTTACAGCAGCCCAATTTCTAATAGCCAAATCTTGGAAACAACCAAAATTCCCATCATATGAAGAATATTTGAAAAAGATGGAATATTACTCAGCTACACAGAATGATAAACTAAACGATTTCATATATAAATGGATGTGTCTTGAACATATACTCACAAGTGAAATAAACTAGACATACATGTGTAAATGTCATATCCCTAGTGTAAGAACTCAAAAGAAGAAACAAAAATCGAAAGGCATAACACAGCCGAATGGGAATCAAAGACTTAAGGGATGAACAGCAAAGTGACTGGAAACAGAAAAGTGAGGAAACATAGCAGAAGCAAAGCTACTCACTTATATGCACAGAATGAATTAGACAATGGTCCTAAGAAACCTCAAGAGGTTTTTGACACTGATAATAGCAATATGAAACATTGAAACTATGCTTAGAATGCCTGTCCTTCTGGTCTGTTAGATGTGTGCTGCTTCTAATGTAATTTCAGTTACTGTTATACGCTTTCTCATGTAAATGGTTGATTTAGACAAAAAACAAAAAAGGGTATTAAACTAGAGTGGGGAAAATGCCAAAGGATGGACAGGCTAAAATTTGATACATGCTTATACTTCTAAATATCTGTGTAAAAATGTGTAACTGCTTTTAGCACTTTCCGTAGAGATTTATTACTATATCAATGATTGATGGAAAATATGAATTCCAAGTTAAGTCTAAGATATTTGATATTTAGAGAAAGACAGTGATATTAAGCTCAAGCACCCATGTTTTAGCGGAATAGTATCACTAAGCCTTTTTTCTAAAGGTCTAAGAATATAAGTTTACAAACCAAAAATTGGAGAAAAAAAAAAGGGCTCTAAAGATAGCCAACCTTTTTGCCTTAGCCCTTCAAGGTCAGTGAGGACACATGACAGAACAGAACTTGTGCTGTAATATCCTACAACTCAGTGGTTTCCCAAATTTTCAGTTCAGGGAAATTAAGGGATCATAGAGGAAAGGGATTGAAAGTATATAGTGGGCCTAAGGAGAGTCACCTAGAAAGAAAACATTCTCTCAGGCTTTCACAGAGAGCAAACTGGTCAAGCAATGGCTGTGACTCATCCAAATGCCTGACACTGACAGCAGTTCTACAAATCACTGTAAATGGTTACAAAGTAAATCCTGGGGGGATTTGACTGACCTTGGGAGATACGAAAACTACGTGTTTTGTTTTACCGGTCTTGCTTTAACTTGTCCTTAACCACCCAGCAGAAAAGTTTATAAACATGATGCATAAAATGTAAAGGTAGTTTAGTATGCTGAGCTGTAAAAGGCTCAAATCAACAGCTTCCAACGTTGCCAGTTTGGCCAGTCACACACTGCAATTATGGGACATTTGACTATGTATACAACTACCTTCTCTTAGATCAAAGAGAAGAAATCCATTGTACCAATAACCATTAGGAAATTTATCATGTCTTCACCCTGTGCCCTGTATAACTACAACGAGGACAAATGCATTGTATAAATTATTGTGAATGTATTACTAATGTGTTTTGAAACTGTCACATTGTAATTTCTTCTTAAAAGTAATTAAACAAACAAACAAAAAAACTAGGTTTTGAAATTTCATTCAATCCAGCTATCTCTTTACTGGTAATTTTCCCAGAAGAACTGAACACATATCATAATGATCTTTGTGCACCTGTCTTTATAGCAGCACGATTTTTGATATCCAAATCTTGGAAATAACCAAAATGTCCATCACATGAAGAATGGGTGAAAAATATGTGCTGTTTTTGTACAATGGAATATTACTCAACTATAAAGAATGAAAAACTCAGCACCTTCATGTATGAGTGGACGTATCTTAAACATATACTCATAAGGAAAATAGGCCAGACCTACATGTGTAAATATTACATAGTCTCCCTAATATAAGAATTCAAAAGGAAAAATAAAAATGGAAAGATATCATATAATTAGAGGGAAACTGAGAATTTAAGAATTAAACAATGAAGAGAGATTTAGGAGAAAAATTAGGAAACATGATAGGGTCAAAACCATGCATTTATACACAAAAGATGGTTAAGACAAAGGTCCTAAAAAATCTTCCACAGGTTTTTGAAAGTAGCAGGTAATTGGTAGACTTTACACCTGACTAACTATATATACTGATATCTGTGATCTAAGGAAATACACTGAGGATAACAATGTGCAATACTAAAACCATGTTTGGAGTACCTATCATTCTTGTCTTCTAATTATGCACAGCTTCTAATGTTATATTGAGTATTGCTATATTCTCTCTCAAGTAAATATTTGTGTAAAAATAAAAGAAAGAAAAAATGTAATAAACGAGAATATGAGAAGAAAAAAGGATATGGAAGCATAACACTATAATTTTGTAAAGGTTAAGTTGATAAATATCTGTGTAACCATGTCTAAATCTTTTTTTTTAACATTCTATAGGCATTTTCAAGTTTAGAATATCAACAATTGATGGAAAATACCTATTTCATGCTATATCTAAGGCGTTTCATTTTCAGAAAGGTAGTGATGTTAAGCTCAAGTGCCTAAATTATAGGGAATAATATCATTAAGCTTCTCCTCTGGATGTTTAACAACTTAGATTGGCAGTCCAAACAATTAGAGAAAAAGAAGGGATACAAGTATAGCCAATATTTTGTCCCTATCCCTTAAAGGTCAGTGAGAACACAGGATCTAAAAGAACCTGTACTGTAACAGTGTATAACTCAGGGGAGTCCTAAATTTCATGTTGAAAGAGATTATGGGATCACAGAGACATGTGCTCATGATGTGCAGTGTACCTAAGGAGAGTCATCTCGACAGAAATGATTCTCAGACTTCTAAAGAGAGCAAAATGATTAAGCAATGGCCACTATTCATACAGATGACTGACACTGACATAAGTCTGCAAACTGCACTATATGGTTTCAGGACAAATTTTGAGGGGACCTGACTGACTTGTCAGATACAAAAGTTCCATATTTTTGTAACATAGATCTTGTTTTATCTTGGTCTTAACCATCCAGCAGAAAAGTCTAACCATGAGGTATGAAAAGGAAAGCCATATTAATATGCTGAGTTGTAAAAGCCTGAAGTCAACAGTCTCCGATAATGCCAGATAAACTGATAATCCACTACTGTTATGGACTATTGGACTATACAGCCACTTTCTCTTTGTGCAATGAAAAGAAAGATGTTTAGATTTCATGTCTGCATCTGGTACTCTGAACAACTATGATGAAGACAACACTATGAAGTGTATTAACTATTATCAATAATAATAATGATAGTAAATGAAGAGATAAAAGAATTAAAGCTGCACTATACTATATGTATGTTTTTGAATGTTCTAAATCTTTCCAATCTCAAATGTGAAAAGAAAATATATAGAGAACCACTCATATGCATTTGCAATTGGAATTTCAACATAACTTAAAATAAAAAATATATGGTCACTGTCACAAATATATACAGGACATAGCAAAAATTAAAGAAACACAATGAAGGATTTGTCCTGCCTTTGGGGAAGAATAAAAGATGTATGCTATGGAACGCAGAGCTAGATTGGTGAGATGAGCTTTAGGAGGCTTAGATTCAATAGCCTCCAACGTCACAAGCTTCACTGGTGGCACACTGCAATTGCAAAACCTTTGATTGTATATGTATCTGCTTCCTCTTAGTCCAAACGGAAGTATATTCTTTCCTGTTTTTTTTCTTTCTTTCTTTCTTTTTTCTATGCAACATT
>PVJA010049437.1:0-13701 GCA_004027025.1 Myocastor coypus
TTTTTTTTTTTTTTTTTTTTTTTTTTTTTTTTTTTTTGAGACAGGGTCTTACTATGCAGTTTAGGCTGGCCTTGAGATCACTTTTGTAGCCCAGGCTGGTCTCAAACTCGCACCGATCCTCCTGCCTCAGCCTCCCGAGTGCTGGGATTACAGGCGTGCGCCACCACGCCCGGCTTCTTTCCATTTTCTGGTATCCTCTTCAATTTCCTTTTTCTGCGTGCTATAGTTTTCAACATAGTCTTTTTTTTTTTTTTTGTACTTCTTTGTTAGGTTGATTCCTAAGTATTTCACTTTTTTGGATGCTACTTGAAGGATGTGATTTTCCTAATTTTTCTCATGGAGAAAATATTGTGAAAGCAGCAAATGCAAGCCATTTCATGAAAAAATTAAGTCAGCAAAGACTTGCTTCTTAGATGTCCAGTCTCCAGATCAGTGAGAAATTATTTTTTATTGTTTATGCCACCTTGTCTGTGTATTTTGATATGTTAACCCTAGAAACTAATATACACCCTAAACATTTAAAATTTTTTTGTTGTTTCTTTTCTGTGACTGGTATGGGCTGGGGTGGAGGAGAGATGCCTACATAAGCCTGGTGCTCCTGCATTTAGAGATAGAGGCAGAGACTACACAGAGTTGTTTTCTCAAGGAGACACTGAATGTATGCTGTGTAAAAATAAAGAAAATGGATACAGGTGGCAAAGAGTATGAATTGTGGAAGTGACAATAAAACTGATCAAATTTTCCATAAGTATCTCTAGATTTTCTGGCCAGTTTCTTGGCTCTGATGGTCTTTATACTATTTTACACATTCATTCTCTCTTTGCACAAGAGAAGTTTATGCATTCCTGTCAGTAACCAAGAGGCATGCTATGCTTCATCCTTCTTGACGAATAAATACCTCTGCCCATATTGTGTGTGTGTGTGTGTGTGTGTGTGTGTGTGTGTGTGTGTGTGTTAATGTCCAGGACGTTCAAACCGAGCTATATACTTAACCATTTATTATTATTTTAAAAATTTATTATTATTATTATTATTTTTACTTTGAGACAAGCTTTTATCAGATAGCCAAGTTGCTGATATTGGGTTCAAATTTATGTTACTCCTGCCTCACATACCCAAAATGCTGAAGGGAGAACTGAGCACCACATTCCTGGCTTATGATTTGCTTTCAACAATAAAGTGTCAGTAGAAATGATGGAGTCAATTTTTTTTTGGAACTGGGGATCGAGCACAGGACCTTGCACTTGCCAGGCACTTATGCCCTGAGTTATCTCCCCAGCACCTTGGTTTATTTTTTGAAATTTTTTCTCATTAACTTTATTGAAAATCAATAGTTATATAGCACATTAAAAATTATAGACAGATATTGAAACGTGAAAGATATAAGGTGTAATCAGAGTGAATTTTAGAGCAACATTTCTGAAATGAATATATAGCATAAGATTAATAATAGATTGCATATTGTAAATAAATTATTTACAAACTTAAATGAATACAAAAATAAATAATGGTCTAAAACAAAAACTGAAGAATTTATAACTCAGTTGTATAATAGTTCACTCTGAGCCAAAATCAAGAAACTTATATTTATGTAATTAGAATTCTCAAAGTAGAAAGAGTTGAGCAATAAATATTAAAAGATTTAAAATTTCTGAATTCAGCTGAAGTTATAGAACCATATTTCCAAGACAAAGGAACCTTTTGCACAAGAACGTTGAGTAAAATCATATTAAGATACACTAAAAATGAAATTATCTAGAACTAGTTGTAAAGAAAAAAATCATTAAAGCATATATAAAAATATTAGCTATGGAAGAACAAAATTAAATAGGATCTTATTACACATTAGAAGAAAAAAAAGAGCAAGTGGGTAAGTAACTAGACTAATTAACTCATAGGACTGAAGAAAAAAAAATCTGTCCTCATTGAACTTTCTACTGGGAAAACATACCTTTGAATGCTACAAGTAAAATATTTTCTAGTTATACAAACTCAAAATATTCAAATACCTCTAGATGTAGCATACTGAAAATAACAAAGACCATAATCCAGAAGGCAAGAAAAGTTGCTATATAGTCCTGGATAAAGAATAAAGACTCTCAAAATAGTGGTTGTGCAGGACTATGTAAAATATAATTTTATTTGATGAACCCATTTAAAAAGTTATTGAAGGGGCTGGGGAGATAGCTCCGAGGCACAAGTGCCTGCTGGGCAAGTGCAAGGTCGTGAGTTCGAACCCTGGTCCCACAAAAAAAAAAAAAAAAAAAAAGTTATTGAAGATTTCTACAAAACAGTATTCATCTTATGTCAGATCATACAAATATTTTTCATATATATATGTATATATATTTTCACATAAATATGTGTGTGTATGTGTGTAAAAGATAAGGAAGAAGTAAATAAAGTCAATGGAAACATACTTTTTAAGGTTTCTAGTACTAGGAAAAATTAACACCATGTCTTACAAGTAGATAGTGAAAGATACAGTATAAATCTTAAAACAAAAATTAAGATTAAACAATATTCATAAAACCAATGAAATATTAATCAGGTCTGATGAGGTAGCCTCGTGGAATACCTAGCAAGCATAAGGTCCTGAGTTCAATCCCCAGTACCACTTGCTCAAAAATTAATCAATTAAAAATTAAGTTAAATATTTCAAAAACCATATTCCAAAATTGAAATTAAAATCATGATTCCAAGAGGCCAGAATGTTGTGTATCATATGTATGAATATGTTGTTCATTCAGAGTACTCACATAGTATTTGAATTTGAATAGGATATATATATATATATATGTATGTGTATATATATATATATATATCCTATATATATTATATATATTACATATATAATATAAACTAAGAAAAAGTTTTCATGATAGTAAAGAATTACTAAGAATAAGACATAACATAAATACTGGAATGGCAAATATTTGCCCAGCACTTATAACAGTTTGAGGATAGGATATTGAACACAGTTGTATTATGGCATAGACATGGACAGTGTCCTAGAGCTTACTGGTAGCCAGCTGTCACTTGTGGGACTGAGCTACTGCTATTCCCTTGATATTCATCTCATCGACCAGGACAGAATCATGACCCTTAGGGTGTAGAGAAGTCCATTGGTAGAGTATGCTGACGGAAATATTTACTGCTCTAAGCAAAAGAATAATTGAAAGATTGCTGTTGTATATCTCCTTTTCTCCTTGCTTAACTGTTTGTCTTATTTGGTGAGTCCTTTCTGTTCTCATTCATGGAATTGTGATCATTTTGATCCCTCTCTAGAAAATGTTTTAGTAGTCTGTGTAAAGTTGGTTTTGTTATCTTGAAATTCTTTACTTGTTCTTTTGGTCTTTGTCATGGAAGTACTTCATTTCTCCATTATACTTGAAAGAGAGTTTTGTAGGGTATATCAGTTTGGGTTGGAAATTGTTTTCTTTCTTTTTTTTTTTTTTGTCTTTTTGAGACAGGGTCTCGCTATGCAGTTGAGGCTGGTCCTGCGCTCACTTTTGTAGCCCAGGCTGGTCTCGAACTCGCACCAATCCTCCTGCCCCAGCCTCCCAAGTGCTGGAATTACAGGCGTGAGCCACCACGCCCGGCTGGAAATTGTTTTCTTGCAAGACTTGGAGTAATTTGCTCCATGCTCTTCTTGACTTGACAGTTTGTGAAGAGAAATTTCCCATTATTCTGATGGATTTTCCTTTAAATGTGATCTGTTTCTTTTCTCTAGTGGGTTTATAACATTCCTGGTTGGATATTGATTATTATATGTCTGGATGTGGTTTTAATTGGGTTGATGTTATTTGGAGTTCTATATGCCTCAGTTACCTAAATGTCAGATTGTTTTCCCATATTTGGAAAGTTTTCTGCTGCTACTTCTGCCCATATTCTTTTTATATCATTTGTATCGACTCCTTCGTTCTCATTGATGCTTATTAGTCTCATGTTGTTTATCTTTGCATTGTCTTGCAGATGTTGAATTGTTTTTTCCTGAGTCGTGGTTGTTTTTGAGAGCTCTTTTCTTACCTTTTCACCAGCTGCAATGATGTCTTCAAAATCTGAAAATCTATCTTCACTTTCAATCAGCTTTCCCAGCTTGTGGTTGAGGTTTCAATTTTCTGTATAGCACTTTGACTCTGCTTTATGCATTCTATTTCTTTTTTGTATTACTCGTTCAAGGATTCCATCATTTTCTATTCTCTTTTTTTTAATCAGTGCCTTCTTTAGAAGCACCTCGTACTTCCTTCATTATAGTTATCATTTCTTTTTTCTTTTTTTAAAATAGTACAAGCTATTTATTAAGGGTTATAAAAATATCCAGAAAGATAAATAAATGTGATATGATGATATTTGTCCTAATACAAAGGACTTTCTTTCACCACATTGTTCCCTTTCACAATGGCCTTCAAATCACAGGAGGCAGTTGACGGCATGCCTTTCCTCTTCTTTTATTATAGGCCATGGGGTTTCCGAATCAGAATCCCGCCCTCAGTCTTCCCACTTATAAATCAAATTCATTTTCAATCCATTGTTTAGAGAGAGCATACTTTTTTTCTGTTCTGTGAAGAGCACCTTTTTTTTTTCACAATTGGATCATAATGCAAAAGAGTTAGCTTCTCCCGGAGTCGGCCTCTCCTAGCATTGAAGGTAAAACCTGTCCCAGCCTGGCTCACCATTTTCACCAAAAGGGTTTTTGACTTGCTCTTGGCAAGGTAGATCGCGGAAAGGAACATGGCTACCGCACCCCTATCATTTCTTTTTTACTTCAGAATTTATTTCTGATATGATTTTCTTTATACCTTTCTGTAGTTGTTTCTTTACTTTAGACACTTTATTTCAGAGATTTAGGGTGTGCGATTTCCAATTACTTCTATGCTATTGTCTCCTACATTTCTGTTGGGTGTACTTGAGGCCTTAGGATGCATTTTGCTCCTTCTCTTTGTCATTTTGTGTAGCACTGTCTATAACCTTTGGTGTAGAGCTATGGTACAGTTATTATCTTAGCACCAGGTTCAGATCTTTCAAATTCAAACTCCTCTAGGTGGATGCAGTTTGGGTCTGGCTGCTGTGGTCCCTTCTTCCTGTTGCAGGTCTTGGAGGTGAACACACTGTGCCACTTTGGCAAGATGTTCTGCTCCTGGATCAGCTGGGTAGGTCTTGCCTCTAGTCTCTCCGCAGGGAGTTCTGTGGCAGGGTTCCACACTGGACCTGTCTGATGGAGGAAGTTCCACTCATGTCAGGCCTAGGCTCTGGGTTTAATGAAGATCCAGGGGGCCCTGGGCAGTCCCACTCATACTCTGAGCCTGGGCGCTGGCTTGAATGAGGACCTGGCAGGCCCTGGGTGATCTCACTCACATGCTGGGCCTGGGTTGAATTAATACTGTTGATTTTGAACATGAACTTAGAGACATCCATCTCATGCATTCACTGATCTGAATCTACGAAGAAAATACAGAAGAAAAATATTTTAAGTAGGAAAACAGCATCACAAAAGCTTGAAAACTTATAGGTACAATAATTATGTGGCAAGGGAAAGCTATGCATGTGTGCACATATGTGTTAGTACACACATATATACAAATAGTCCTCATATTTTCCTGGAAGTCAGTTTTATGTGCTGGAACTTATATCCAGAGCCGTGGGGACAGTTTATAGGCTCCATGAAAGCTAGAGTTCATAGTCAGAATGGTCTAAGAAGAGGTAACAAAGATAGCTATCACTGAGGAAGTTTGGAACAGAAACATGAAGGAAACCATGCCTCCTTCTATTCTGGGAATGCTTATAATACAGACTATAAAGGAGTATCACAGATAAATTATAGTCAATTCCATGCAAGATTTTTTCAAACTAGGCCAGATAGATAGCACAGTGCACCAGACAGGCACAGTGTATGGTACCACCCTACCTGCCAAAATGCCCTCTAGTGGACAAGCCTGGTGTGGGACCCTGCAGGAGATCTCCTAGCAGAGAGGCTACGGGCAAGATCCAGTCCACTAATCAAGGAGCAGAACATCTTGCAAGTGTGGCACAGTGGGTTTGCTTCCATGGGTTGCAGCAGGAAGTAACCCAGCACAGGAGCCAGACCCAAGCCAGATCCAGCTGGACAAGTTTGAACTTGGTAGAACCAGACCTGGATATTTGTGGCTGCTTGGGGATGTTCTATTCATTTATATACAAAGGATATTGTGAATTTCATGAAAATTACTATATTTTAGTACTGTGTTCATGTTAAATTTAGCTTTTCAAATTGTTACTCATGCTCTAAGAGAAAAGATATACATGTAAAACAAGTGACAATTGGAAATCATTCTTGTTTTAAGATTATTTAATATTTCTTGCAGATTCCTAATATTTAATACTTCAATTTTTACCTTAAAACGATTTCTTCAAACTATAAATTATATGCTTTTTATTGATTTACTCAATAGTTCTTCATATTGAGGGACAGGCAACCAGTCTAAAGCACTTGCTTAGGCAAGCTTTGGCAGGCCCAAATGACCCCAGCACCACATGCCATGCAGCCCTTTCCTCAGAGTGTGCTGAGCTAGTCCCCACACAAATAGTTCTTCATTTTCAAAAATTGATTATTTTATTTTTATAAAAAGTTAAAACAGAACTTCATAGCACAGTAATAAGAGAATAACAAGAGTTAATCCATTACACACTGTCATCTTTAGAATAGTTATTCAGAGTAGAATCTATGGGCATAAAATTTCTTCAGTTAATATTAGCAAGAATGTATCATTTCAACAAAGAGACATTGACAGTATAGCTTGCTTTCATTTTTCTCTTTTTTCCTTCTTTCTTTTCTCCTTTCCCCTATACTAGTTTCTTTTTCTTTTTAAACACTTTCTTCTCATTTCACAATATCTATTGTACATTTCAAACATTATGTGCTCTTTCAATTTCTCACCCAAGGGAGACAATACAGTGTTTACGCATGTGAATCTGACTTACTTTACTCTGAGCATGGTCTCAAGTTGCATACATTTACCAATAGAAGTCTTCAGTTTAACCTTCTTTGCAGCTCAGTTGTATTCCATTGTACAAACAAAACTCAAAATGACAAATAAATATAAACAGGAGTTCAACATCATTGCTCATCTGAGAAATGGAAATTAAGGCCAGATGTCCTGGTCCGCATGCCTGAACATTCCGTCCGGCCTGCCAGATGTCTCCTGCCCACTCGCCTGAGGTCTCCAACCCACTCACGTGAGTATTCCGGCCCCGCCCGCCATGTTAGACCTATTCAAGCCCACTGTGAAAGTAGCTGACCCAGAAGTTAGGCCCAACATGTGACTCAGATCTTCAGCCAGATACAAGCATAGCCTATTCAGCATCAGGCCCACCACCTGAGTCAGACCTCAAGCTTAGCCTACCCAGCAGGGAGGCCCCCCAGTCCTGCAGGTCACTCTTATACAGAATGATACAAAGAGCAAAATGCAATCTCAGGTCCTGAACTCACCTGTAACAGATACAAGAGACACTACCCTAAAAGAAAATGAGAATCATGCAGATGAAATCTCTGAACCGATAGCTTCTGAGGTAGACAGACAAGTGCAGAAACGTATAGAGCAACTCAGATCAGAGATAACATGTCAAGTAAAAAATGAAATGTATGAAAAAATGGACTCTAAAGTGGAAGAGCAACTACAGAAACTTATAGAGGAAACCAGGGCAGAACTAACCACTGAAGTTATAACAGACATGTCTAAATTAATAGCATCTAAAATAGAGGAACAACTACAGAAAGGTAGAGAGGAGAACAGAGCGGAAATAATATCCGAATTAGAGAGAGAGAGGATAACTATAATGAGAGACTTTACTACTATTAAAGAAGATATTAATAAAAAAATTAGAGGCGAATAGAAAAATGATGGACTCCCTGACTGAACAATACAAGAAAGAAATAGATCGCATGAAACAGTTTGAAAGAGATATACAAGAAATTAAAATCTCAATCAGAAGCTGGCAAAACCATATGAATCAAAGTGAAGATAGAATCTCAGATCTTGAAGACATGGGTGCAGCTAGTGAAAAGATAAGCAAGGATCTCTTAAAAACAACTAGGATGCAGGAAAAAATAATTCAACATCTCCAAGATGATGCAAAAATGAACAATGTGAGATTAATAGGAATCAAAGAGAAAGAAGGAGTCAATATAAAGGATATAAAAAGAATATGGGCAGAAATAATAGCAGAAAACTTCCCAAATATGAACAAACAGTTGGACATACAGCTAACTGAAGAATACAGAACCCCAAATAACATCAACTCGACTAAAAACACATCCAGACATATAATAATTAATGTTCCAGAAATTCAGCAGAAGAATAGTATACCAAAAGCTGCTAGAGAAAACAAAGAGATCACATTTAAAGGAAACCCCATCAGAATAATGGCAGATTTCTCTTCACAAAACATTTAGTCAAGAAGAGCATGGTTCAGAGTGCTTCAAGTCCTCCATGAAAACAAATTTCAGCCCAGTCTGCTATACCCCACAAAACTCTCTTTCAAGTATGAGGGAGAATTGAAATAGTTCCACGACAGGGAACAACTAAAGAATTTCATGACATCAAAACCAACCCTACACAGCATACTAAAAATTATTTTAGAGAGGGACCAAAATGACTCAAACTCAAGAAATGAGAACAGAAAGATAGCACTAAAATAGGCTACTCAATTAAACACAAGAGAAAAAGAGGTAAATAGTAGTAAGTAAACATCATGTCAATCATAAGTCACCTTGGCGTGGTGGCTCACACCTGTAATCCCAGCACTTGGGAGGCTCAGGCAGGAGGATTGGTGTGAGTTCGAGACCAGCCTGGGCTACAAAAGTGAGCTCAAGGCCAGCCTCAACTGCATAGCGAGACCCTGTCTCAAAAAGACAAAAAAAATGATAAGTCAACATATTTCAGTTCTAACCATCAATGTAAATGGACTCAATTCCCCAATTAAAAGAAATAGACTGGCAGAGTGGATAAGGAAGCAAAATCCAACAATATGCTGTATATAGGAAACACACTTAACTCATAAAGAAACTCACAGACTAAAAGTGAAAGGATGGAAAACAATATTACATGTTCCAGCACCTCAAAAAATAGCAATCCTGTTTGCAGACAGTCTACACTTCAAACCAAGACTGATCAAATGAAATAAAGAAGGCCACTACATATTGGTTAGGGGAAAACTTGAAGATAAAGAGGCGACACTCATAAATATGTATGCACCCAACACAGGAGCAGGAAGTTATATAAGACAACCCTTAACGGACATGAAAAATCTAATATCCAATACCAAAATCTTAACAGGAGACCTCAACATCCCTTTATTCGAAAAAGATAGATTAAACAGACAAAAACTTAGCAAAGTAGCAGAGCTGAACCAGAACTTAAAACAACTGGAATTACTGGACATACACAGAGTGTTTCATCCAACCACTTCATAATACATATTTTTTAAAGCTGCACATGGGACATTTTCTAAAGTAAAACACATATTAGTACATAGGTCATGCCTAAGTATATGCAAGAAAACAGAAATAATTCCATGCATATTATGTGACCACAGTGCAATGAAATTGGAAGTAAATGAAAACAGAAACCACAAGAGCTGCAGAAATACATGGAAATTAAACAACAATCGCCTCAACAACCAGTGGGTTACAGATGACATTAAACAAGAAATTAAACAATATCTAGAATTTAATGAAAATTCAAACACAACCTGCTGTAATTTATGAGATGCAATGAAAGCAGTTCTTAGAGGGAAATTTATAGCTCTGAACTCACACATTAAGAAAGTAGAATGGGAACAATTCTCCTGAAGCACCTCAATCGACTAGAAATAGAAGAGCAAACAAAATTGAAAGCCCAAAGATGGGGGAAATTATAAAGTTTAGAGCAAAAAATAATTCAATTGAGACAAAGAAAACAATACAAAAATTAATGACTCCAAAAGCTGGTTCTTTGAAAGATTACATAAAATTGATAAGCCTCTAGCTAACATCAAAAAGACTCAAATTCAAGCAATAAGGAATGAAAAGGGTGAAATTACTACAGACACAGCAGAGATTCAGAGGATCATAAATAACTACTTTGAGAATTTTTACTTTCACAGAATTAAAGACACAAATGAAATGGACAGATTCCTAGAAAAGTACAAATGACCCAAACTCAATCAAGAAGCTAAAACAACTCTCAATAACCCCAAAACAGCCAGTGAAATACGAAATGCAATAGAAAGCCTACTGACAAAGAAAAGTCCAGGACCTGATGGATTCGCCTCTGAATTCTACAAGAAATTTATAAAAGACTTAATCACAGCACTCCTCAAACTCTTCAATGAAATTGAAAAGGAAGCAGTCCTTCCAAAATCGTTCCTAGAGGCAAGTATCACACTGATACCAAAACCAGAGAGAGATGCAACTAAAAAAGAAAACTACAGGCCAATTTCTCTGATGAACATAGATGCAAAAATCCTCAATAAAATCTTCGCCAATAGAATAAAACTAATCATCGAGAAGATGACCAGGTAAGATTCATACCAGGGATGCAAGGATGGTTCAATATGCACAAATCTATATATGTAATACACTATATCAGCAGAGCCAAAGCCAAAAATCACATGATCATCTCAATTTTTGACAAAGGGGGCAAACACGTTTACTGGAAATAAGATAGTCTCTCTCTTTTCCTTTTTAATTTTTTTAAAATTTAATATTTTTATTGTTTAAATTTAACAATGGATATATTACATATTTTCATCATCAGATCAGTTTAGATTAATACATATAGGTATATAAGATTGATCAAACAATTAAACATTAACCCTTTATTTTTATTTTTATTTTTATTTTTCCCTTTATTTTTTTTTTTGAAAGTTGACGTATTGCATATTGTCCTCACAATCGTTCTACAGAGTACAGTGTGTGGGCATAACCCACTTCCCTATTAATGTTGCTTAGAAAAAAAAAGGAAAAGAATATACTTCTCTTTGGACTAAGAGGAAGCAGATACATACACAGTCAAATGTTCTGCAATTGCAGTGGGCTACCAGTGAAGCTTGTAATGTTGGACGCTATTGAATCTAAGCCTCCTAAAGCTCATCTCACTAATCCAGCTCTGCGTTCCATGCATTGTAATTAAGCATCTTTTTTTTCTTGCTGGGTGGTCAAGGGCAAGTCGAAACAAGACCTGTATAACAAAACATTAATTTTTTGGGGGTATCTTCCAGGGTCAAATCCCCTCAGGATTAAGTTTGGGACCATAGACAGTATTTTGTAGAACTGTTGTTAGTGTCAGCCTTCAGGACGAGTCACGGCCAATTGCTTGGCCATTTTACTTTCTGTGAAAGCCTGAGAGAATGTTTTTCTCTGGGTGATTCTCCTTAGATGCACTATAGTTCATTCATCCCTTTCCTCTGAGGTCCCGTAACCTCCTTGAGCAGAAAATTTCGGACACCTCGGAGTTATTGGAAAAGTTATAGGAAAAGCACAGGTT
Source organism: Myocastor coypus (assembly GCA_004027025.1). NCBI lineage: Eukaryota > Metazoa > Chordata > Mammalia > Rodentia > Myocastoridae > Myocastor > Myocastor coypus. The sequence continues at coordinate 11,505 of PVJA010049437.1, forward strand.
CTCTTATATCCTGGGTCCTTACTGACCTTGAAGGGCTAGGGCCAAAATATTGGCTATCCTTAGAGCCCTTCTTTTTCTCCAATTTTTGGTCTGTTAACTTACATTCTTAACCCTCCAGCACAAAAGCTTTGCGGTACTATTATTCTATAACATAGGTACTTGAGCTTATCATCACAGGCTTTCTCAGTATCAAATATCTTTGACTTAGCTTGTAAATGATATTTTCTGACCATCATTGATATTCTAATAACTTTTCATACAATGTGATATAAGCAGTTACACAATTTTGACACAGATATTTGGAAATTCAAGGAAATACAAAATTGTAGCCTGTCAAGACTATGATATTTGACCCAGTCTCTTATTTTCAGGTACTACACTTGAGAGAGAGAATGACAGTAACTGAGTTTACACCAGGAGCAGTACACATCAAAAAGACAAGAGTGACATGTATTCCCAACATAGTTTTAGCATTACATTGTGCTATAATCAATATGCTGAACCTTTTGAAGGTACTTCAGACCAGTATCTGATTCATCCTGTGTACATAAGTGTATGGTTTTGCTATTGAAATGTTTTCTGCTTTATCTGCTTCCACTCACTTCGTTGTTTAATCCATAACACATTTAGCGGTGTTATGCCCTTAAGTTCTTGTTTTCTTCTTTAAAGTTCTTATATTAGGGAGACTATACGATATTTACACATATAGGTCAGGTTTATTTCACTAATGAGTATATGTTCAATATAAATCCATTTATATATGAAGTCTTCAAACTTATCAGTCTTTATGGATAAGTAGTATTCCATTGTATAAAAATACCACATTTTTTAAAACCATTCTTCAAATGATGGACATTTTGGTTGTATCCAAGATTTGGCTATTACAAATTGGGCTGCTATAAACATAGGTGCACAGATATCGCTATGGTATGATATTTTCAGTTCTTCTGGGAAAATTCCCAGTAGGGGGATAGCTGGATTGAATGGCATTTTCAGTTCTAGTTTTGTAAGGATCCTCCACACTGCTTTCCATAATGGTTGCACCAATCTGCATTCCCACCAGCAGTGGAGAAGGGTAGCTCTTTCCCCAGGGCCTCTCCAGCATTTGTTGCTGGTTGATTTCTTTATGATCGCCATTCTTTCTGGGGTGAGATGGTATCTAAGTGTTGTTTTGATTTGCATTTCACGAATAGCTAGCGATATGGAGCATTTCTTCATGTATTTGTAGGCTTGCTGTATTTTTTTTCTCTGAGAAGTGAGTGTTCATCTCAGATGCCCATTTCTGGATTGGGTCTTTGAATTTTGGGACCATAATGGTTTTTAGATCTTTGTAGATTCTAGATAGAAGACCTTTGTCTGAGTACTTGTTAGTTATAATCTTTTCAAAATTTGTGGGTCATCTTTTCACTTTGTTAGTGATTTCCTTTGACATGCAGAAACTTCTTAGCCAGAGGAGGTCCCAATTGTTGATGCTTTCAAGCGTTAAAGGTGAAATTTGATTTCCGTCCATGAACTTTTTGCCTACTGCGATGTCTTCAAGATTTCCTCCCACTCTCTCTTCCAGGAGATTTAATGTTTCCCTTTTAATAGTCAAATCTTTAATCCCTTTCGATTTTATTTTCATGCATGGTGATAGACTATGGTCAAGTTTTATTTTTCGGCATGTAGACAGACAATGTTTCCAGTTCCATTTGTTAAAGAGAGTGTCTTTCTTCCAGTACACATGTTTGGCCCCTTTGCCAAAAATAAGGTGGCTGAGTGTGTTTATATTTGCTTCTGCATCCTCTAGCCTATTCCATTGATCTTCAGGTCTATTCTTTTGCCAGTACCATGCTGATTTTATTACTATAGCTCTGTAGTATAACTTTAGGTCAGGAATTGTAATGCCTCCTGCTGTACCTTTGTTGGTGAGAATTGTCTTTGCAATTCTCGGTCTTTTTTGGTTCCAAATACATTTTTGGAATGACTTTTCCAGCTCTGTGAGGTAGGTCGATGGTGTTTGGATAGGAATTGCATTAAATCTGTACAACAATTTAGGGAGTGTGGCCATCTTCACAATGTTGGTTCTTCCTATCCAGGAGCAGGGAATATCTTTCCATTTCCTGAGATCTTCTAAGATCTCTTTTTTCAGAGTACTATAGTTTTCATTGAAAAGGTCTTTTACTTCCTTAGTTAGGTTGATTCCTAAGTATTTCAT
>PVJA010049438.1:0-13739 GCA_004027025.1 Myocastor coypus
CTATAGAATGATTGTGAGGAGAATATGCAATATGTCAACTTTCAAAGAAAAGAAGGGGGAAAAGAAAAAAAAAGTAATGTGGATTTAGAAAGGTTAATGTTTAATTGTTTGATCAATCTTATATACCTATATGTATTAATCTAAACTGATCTGATGATGAAAATATGTAATATAACCATTGTTAAATTTAAACAATAAACAAATGAAAAAAAGAGAAAAAAATAAGATAATAAATAAAATTTCTTTAAAAAATATTGTTTAAATTTAACAATGGTTATATTACATATTTTCATCATCAGATCAGTTTAGATTAATACATATAGGTATATAAGATTGATCAAACAATTAAACATTAACCTTTCCAAATCCACATTACTCTTTTTTTTCTTTTCCATCCAGTTTTATTTTATTCCCAAGCAAATGTAAAGAAGATAGTCCCACTGCATTCTTTCACTCCAAAGTTGTACCATAGAGTCCAGATTATGGAACCAAAGTTCCAGGCCCTCAGCATGGATTTAAAGAATGTTCATCTTCTTTCTCTAACAGACTGGTAGAACTAGGATTAAACAGCATCACTGGCATGAGGACCCATCAGGTTCGAAGAGCTTTCCCTTGAGCAGGGCTTAAATTATTCACATAAGCATCTATTTTTCTGCAATTGAAGGAGATTTGAAGTATATGTAATAATATATGGCTCCCTGGGCTTCACAGCAAGAGGAAAAATGTTTGGGTGGGAAGCATTTCAGAAAAGTCAGAGGGAGGCATAGCTCCATGTTCTCTGGAATTATTCCACAGCCCGGAAACATCTTAACCTACATGTAATCTTTCAGGACATTAGAGTTTCCACCCGATTTACAAAGGCTCAGATATTGCCGGTCCTTCAGCAGTTCATGTGTTGGGACCTTGGTCCTCAGTATGAAAATACTGGATAGTGAGACCTTTTAGAGATGAGGCCCAGTGGGAAGTTTTTAGGTCATTTGGGGTTGTGCCCTTGGAAAGGATGGTGAAATCCTAATCTCTCTCTGGCTTCCTGTTGGGGATGTGATCTGTTCCTTATATACATACTCCTGCCATAACGTGACACAGCCAAGTAGGCCCTCGTAAAACTGAGTTGATACTAGCACACACCTTTGAATATTTCTAACTTTGAACTAAATCACCCTCTCTTCTTTATAAGGTTAACCTGCATAAGTTATTTCATTACTGTAATGGAACACAGACCAAGACACTAGTGATTCCACTTACTGTTTACACTTTATAGCTTTTGCTTAAATGTTTTTTAGATTTGTGCTTTTGCCTTGAGGTCTTAGGCTTTATCTTTTCCCCAGGATACATAATATAAATAAATTTCATCTTGTGTCAATCCTGTGTTGGTGAAGCTGCCTGGAGCCCTGTGTTAGAAATGATTCCGAAGTTCCATCCAAACTCAGTAGGAAGGCATGCTGGGATTAATTAAGGATGTCACCATAGATGTGAAAGAGACTCACAACATATGAACCACTTACCATCAGTTACACTGCAGGACAGTGATTTCCAAACCTTTTCAACTACAGAAATAAACTTTATACTGTGACCTAGTGCCCAGATGCACAGATAAGTACACAAACATGTGCACATCCACACACACACATCAAACAGAGACAAGTTTCACAAATATTACATTTACTGACTATGATAGAGTTCCATGGCCTCCAGGAGACTCCAGAAAAACCTATGGACCCCTTCTCAGAATACATCTCAGAAACACATCTGATTACAAGCAAAGCCAATTACAACACAATTATCAAATATTAAATAGATCTGTGATTCAATAATAGCTGTGCTATTTTTTAATGCATTAAGTAACAAGATCTCTTGGCAGATATGATAGCTACTGTACTTTTGAGGAGGAGAGGGGTGAAAATGGTATTTTAAGACGTGCAAAGCTGTAATATGGGATATAAAGATATTTGTAAATTTTATTGTTGACAGAGTCACAGGCATTAGTAATTACCACTGGGACTTGTTGCCTGTCACCCTTCACAGTTGAAGGCAGTGCTAAATTCCAGTTTATTTTTGTAAATCAAGATGTAATTTCCCCCCTCTCTGAGTTCATGAGCTCCTCAGTTCTCAGTATCTTAGTGCAGGACAGGAGTGGGTGGCGGTCTTTAGACTTGAGTTTGAAAATCCTTGACCTAGAAAAACCTCATTTTGGTATAGCTAAGTACAAGGCATGTCCTGGAGTGTGGTGGCCCTCCCTGTCCCCCCAGAGGGTTCCCGAAGTTACCTGCCCGGTTGATCTTGGATGGCAGCATGGGGGCGTTAAGCACTTCATCCTCATCCTGCTCATCGATGACCTTGCACTGGCGCAGGTAGGGGGTGAGCTTGGCCGGATTGATGTAGCGGCTCAGCATGTGCCGGTTGCATTCCACGTTCTCCCACAGAGCGTCCTCCTCGTCCTTCAGCGTCTCCATGTACTCGTCCATCTCAGGCCGGCCTCCTTCAGACAGAATCCAGCACGGTCAATGCAGGAGCCTCCCCGGACCACTCTGTAAGCTGCTCTAGCATGAGCTCGGCAATACATTGTTAAGTTGAAGACAAAAACAAAAACAACAACAACAACAAAAAAAAACTATAGTAGCAGAAAGTATATCTGGCATTTTGCCTTTGATCTGAGAATGGGGCAATACATACAATACCAATATATTTCCCTTATGTACTAAACATAAACAATGGAAGGATAGGCCATAAAATTTTTAAAAGGTTGTTTATTAGGGGGCAGAGATACACTCTTTCCACCTAAGGTTTTATCTTACTAAGTAGTTCTTTCCAAAACAATAACATACTATTTTTTGTTTGTTTGTTCGTTTTAAAACTTCACATACATAATTTTATACTGTATCTTTCCCTTTCCATTTGGCTTCACCCCCTCAGTGTTTCTTTGAGAGCCATCTAGGTATATTTGTTTCTTTGTTTTCTAAAGATAGTATTATTGAGATATAATTCCTGTACCATACGACTGCAATTTTAAGTGTACAATTCAGTGCTTTTATTTTTTGTATTATTATTATTATTATTATTATTATTAGCCAGCTCAGCCTGCCCTGAGGGCGGGGCTGGTGCAGTATGTGGTGCCAGGGATCGACCCATGGTCACCTGTGCCTGCTTAAACTTGCCAAGGCAGGTGCTTTAGACTGCTGAGCTATCTCGCCGCCCTCTACAAGTCAATGCTTTTAAATACATTGCACAATAATTATCATGGTCTAATACTTTAGTAGAACATTTTTGTCCTCTTTTAAAAAAACTCATAGCTGGGCACGGTGGTGCAGGCATGGAATCTCAACACTCTGGGAGGCTGAGGCAGGAGGAGTCCAAGTTTGAGTCCAACCTGGCAACTTAATGAGTTAGTGAAGTTCTTTATTCTGGGTGTATGTCCTTTATCAAACACAAAACTTGCAAGCATTCTCTCCCTTTCTGTCATTTGTCTTTTTAGTTTGCTTTTTTCTTTTCTTGTGTTTTGGCAGGTATAAAAACTTATTGTTTAAGTCAAGGTGAGGAAGACATACCTATTTTTTTCCCTAGTATTTTACACACTAGCTGTTATATTTGGGTCTATAATCCATTTTTAGTTAATTTTTGTGTTTGAAGTAGTGATGAAGTAGAGATCCAAACTCACTGTTCTATGTGTGAGCATCTGGAGATATGTATATGTGTATATATATATATATATGTATATATATATATATATATATATATATATATATGAAACAAAACAAAAAAATTGAAAACAAACCGCTTCCCCTCAAACAATTACCATTTCCCCATCAAGTGATCATGTCACCCTTGTTGGGAATCAACTGACCATAAATAGAAAGGTTTGTTCTTGACTCTTGATTCTATACTATTGATTTATATATTTCTCTTTATGCTAGCACCATATTGTCTTTTGTTGTTGTTGTTGTTGTGGGACCGGGGTTTGAACTCACAACCTTGCACTTGCCAGGCAGGCACTTGTGCCACAGAGCTATCTCCCCAGCCCCCCACTTTGTCTTAATTACTATGGATTTATAATAAGGTTCTTGAAACTGGGAAATCAGAGTCCTCTAACCTAGTGCTTTTTTCAAGTTTGTTTTGACTGTCATGAGCCCCCTTACAGTTCCACTGGAGCCTTACTTCAGTGACTCCACTGAAAATGTGGGTCAAATTGGAGAGTATTACCCCCTAGTAGCACTGAATATTCCACTCCATGAACATGAGGTGCATTTCCATTTATTTACATCTTTCATTTCTTTCAGCAATATTTTATAGATCTCATTGTATGATTTATATAATTTGCATGTTGAATATCACCAGAAGGTTTGTACATAAAGCCTTTATCCCCAGGGTGGCACTATTGGGAGGTGCTATGGACTTTAAGAGGTCAGGTCTTATAGGAGGTCTTTGTATTTGAGGGATAGGCCATCAAAAGGAACTGTGGGGCTCTGCCCATCTTCTCTCTGCTTCCTAACTCAAGCTGTGACTGTTTCCTCTGACACATGCTTTCACTATAATGTGCAACTTTCACCAAAAGTCCAAACCAGCAGGACCCCTGATATTGAACTGGAATCTCCAGAATCATGAGCTGCAGTAGACTTCTAGGCACTTCATTATAGCAGCAGAAAGCTGATGCAGTATGCAGGTCTTATACTTCTGTTGTTAAATTTATTTATAAATATTTTATTGTTTAGGTGACATAGTAAATGGGAATTATTTTCTTAATTTCATGTGTGGAATGATCATTGATGGTGTGTAGATACATACTTGATTTTCATGTATTGATTTTGCATTTTGAAACCTTGCTGAAATCATTTAGTAGTTGTAATAGCTTGTCTGTAGATGCCTTAGGATTTTCTCTATGTAAGACCAGATCACTTGCAAAGAGAGACAGTTTTAATTCTACATTTCCAATAGGGCTGCCCTTCATTTCTCCTTCACACCTAAGTTTCCTGGTTAGAACTTGTGGTCAATTGTTACTTAGAAGTGAAAAGAGTAGATCTTATTCCTGATCTTAGCAGGAAAGTATCAGTCTATGTGAGGTATGATATCAACTGTTTTCTTCATTTTAAGTGGATAAAACAGGTTATCAAATTAAGAAAGTTACCTTTCTTTTTGGTTTGTTGAATACTTGCATCATAAGTTCCTTGATTTTGATTCGGTCAAATGCTTATCCTCAATCCACTGAGATTGTCATGTGGTTTTGCTTTTTATTTTATTGACATGGTGGCCGACATGAGTGGACTTTTAGGTGTTAAGTAAATCTCATATTCCTGGGATAAATCCCACTTACTCACGGTGGTGGTTTTTTCTTTTTCTTCTCCTTGTCTCCCCCTTTCTTCCCCTCCCTTTCCCTTTCTTTTCTTTGAGACAGACCCTCCCTCAGGCTGGCATCACATTCACTATGTTGGTCACGTTGACCTTTAACTTGTGACTCTCCGAGTTGCTGGGATTGCAGCACACCACCACATCTGGCTCAGTCATGGCATTTACTTCTTTATATCTGTCGCTGGATTCAATTTACTAGTATTTGGGATTTTTGAATCCATATTCATGAGAGATACAAGTCTAGTTTCTTTTCCTATGATGTCACTACTTGGCTTTGATATCAAGTCATACTAGGGCATAGAATGAGTTGGAAAGTTTTTTTCTCTTTAGCTTTTGGGGAGAGAAGAAATAATATGACAATTTGTTTTATTCAGTAGAATTTGTAAGTAAAGATACCAGAGTATAGGTTTTTCTTTATGAGTTACTATTATTATTTTCATGGGTTTACTCTTTCCTTGTCGTAGGTCAGATCCTATTTTCTGATTTCCCTGAGCCAGTTTTAGAAGTTTATGTCATTCTAGGAATTTGTCCACTTCAGCCAAGCCATCTAATTGATCAACAATACTTGATCATTTTTTCATAATCCTTTTTGTCTCTATAGAGTTCAGTTATGATGTCTCTCTTTCATCTCTCCTTCTAGTAATTTAAGTTTTCCTTCTTTTTTTTCCCAGTCAGCCTAGCTAAAGGCTTCTCAATTTCACTGACACTTCAAAGGACTAACTTTTTCTCCCTCATATTGGGTATTGAACCCTAGGCCTTCACACTGAGCTATACCACTAGTCATTTTTATTTTTTATTTTGAGACAGGGTCTTGCTAAGTCACAAAGGTGCCCAGGCTCCCAAAATGCTGGCATTACAGTGTGTGCCACTATGCCCAGCTAGGACCCAACTTTTGATTTCATTGATTTTCTCTATGCTTTTTCCATTCTCAGATCAATTTATTTCTTTGTTAGTCTTCATTATTTTCCTCTTTCTACTCACTTTGGGTTTACTTAGCTCTTTTTCTAAGTTTTTAAGGTAGGAGAGTAGGTTGTTTGAGGTCTTTCTTCCTTTTTAGTGGAGGCATTTAGCGGCATAATTTTTCATCTGAGCATTGCTTTAGGTAACTAAAGCAATTTCTTAATTTCATCTGTGGAATGATCGTTGATGCTGTAAATTTTGCCATATTGTGTTTCCACAGACATATTTATTCATTTCTAATTCCAATATGATTTTCTAATTTCCTTTTCTCAATTTACTCTTTGACACATTGGTTACTGAAGAGCATGTCATTTAACCCCCCCATATTTATAAAGTTCTTAAATTGCCTTTGAATATTGATTTCTAATTTCATTCCATTTTGATTTGAAGGCATATTCTGCCATTGTGATATTTTCAAACTTATTGAGTCTTCCTTCCTTCCTTCCTCTCTCTCTCTCTCTCCCTCTCTCTCTCTCTCTTTCTTTCTCCTTCCTTCCTTCCTTTCTTTTTTGACAGGGTCTCTTTATGTAGTTCAGTCTATTCTTGAACTCACCATGTAGGATAGGCTGGCCTCAGATTCACAGTGATCTTTTGCCTCAGCTCACCAAGTGCTGGGATTACAGGCATATACAACCATAAGTGCTGGGATTACAGGCATATACAACCATACACAGCCTGCGTTTTGTAGCCTAGGATATAACCTTTTTGGGAGAGTGTCTCATGTTATGGCCGAAAATATGTGTAATTCTGCTGCTATCAGATGGAATGCCCTACAGATTTCTATTAGGATTACTTTGTTTACAATACTGTTCAGATATCCTACTTCTTGATCTTCTGCCTAGTTATTCTACCCATTACTGAAAATAAGGCAATAAAGTCTCTAACCTTTATTCTGAGTTGTATGTTTCTCCCCCCAGTTTCTCTCAATCTTTGCTTCCTGTATTTGGGGCTCTGGTATGTACACATGAAATTATAACTATTGTATTTCCCTGGTGGGCTGACTCTTCTATTATCATGAAATGTTCTTCTCTATTTGCAGTAATATTTTTGTTTTAAAGTTTATTTTGTCTGCTATTGGCATAGCCACTTCAGCTCCCTTCTGATTGTTGTTAGCATGGTATGTATCATTCTGTCCTTGTACTTTCAGTCTCTTTTTTTTAAAAAAAATTATTTATTTATTTTCTTGTTTTGGAACCTTTGTTTGTTTATTCACTCATTTTTTATGGTCGGCTCAGCCCTCCCCGAGGGGAAGGCTGGTGCAGCATGTGGTGCCGGTGATGGAACCGCGGTCCCTGAAGCCGCCCAAGCTCCCAAACAGGTGCTTTAGACCACTGAGCCATCCCGCCGGGCCCCATACTTTCAGTCTCTTTACGTCTTGAATTTAGAGTGTTTCTGCTGCTGACAGCACAAGAGTGATCTTGTTTTATAAAGTTCAACTTGCTAATCCCTCTTTTGAGTGGTTTGTTCTTTTGTGTATACTATTACATTACAAGAATCAGTTATTGCAAACGTAATACTAATGTGTTTTGAAACTGTCATATTGTTATTTTATTAAAAGTAATAAAAAGTAGAAGTAAAAGAATAAATTAAGAAAAAGAATATACTAGTTTTGGTTAGGCAGATAGCTCAGCCTCCTAAGCACCTGTCTAGCAAGTGCAAGGTCCTGAGTTTGATCCCTAGAACCCTCTCACCCCCCAAAATAGAATATACTTTCTTTCTACAATCCCCCATTGCTGGATTTCTAATTTCACTTCAGTTTTCAGCTGAATATTTAGGAAAAAAATGGAGACAGCTGAATTATCCAACTGTAGGCATTCATGATCTTTTTGCACTATTGGGTGTTCAGTGTGGATTTTAAGCGCATGTGGCAGCTGGGTATAATAGTGGACACCTGTAATCCCAGCCCTCTGGGTTACCGAGGCATAAGCATGGCAGTTTGGAGCCCAGGCTGGGAACTTAATGGCTTTGTGAGGCCCCATCTGAAAACCTGAAAAAGGGATAGAGGATATAGCTCAGTGCAAAAGCCCTGGGTATGATCCCTGGTAACCCTCACACCCATAACTGCACACAGCTTGTTCAGTGCTGCAAGCATGGGAGGGAATGGAGAGTGAGGTGCTAAGAGCTTGTGCCTTGCAGGCCAGCAGGAGCAGCCTGGGAAGCATGTGCCCTCCATGGACAAGGCACTGTGGCTGGCATGTGGGACCATAGGTGTGGGGTGCTCAGTGCTGCAGAAATGTGCCCTCCAGTCAAGGGGCAAAACAGGCACTCTGGCAGTCATCAGCAAAGCAGGAAATGAGTAGGCAATATCTGTTTTCCAAAGCAGAGATGAAAGGGGCCTCATACCTTGGAGCAAGGTAACCACAGACTCTCAGCCTTTTGGAGCCATGATAACAAGAGCACTCAGTGCAGCATGGCTGTAGGGTCACAGTGGGCTGGGTGGTCCCTGAAAAATCTGGCCTGCCTGGGAGCATGTGGTAAGTGCTGTGCTGGGCGTGGAGGTAGTAGAGGCATTTCCTGCAGTCAGTCCTTGCCTGTGAGGTGCTCATGGTTCCGTGCTAGGTGTTGGCCATCTCCACACACAGCTGCAGTGTGATGCACAGGAGGCAGCCCAGACTCACAGAAGGGGTGGCAATGAAACTGCCAGAGGAACAGGAAGTACCACCCTGTGCCGAAACTGCATCTGACCCCTTGTAGAAGTCATGTCACAGCCTGTTCTGTAGTCAAGGACAACCAGATCCAGAGAGCCTAATAACTTGCTTCTGGTCACACATTATGTATGACCTGGAATTCATGCTTGCACCCCCACACCCAGGTGGCCCTAGGACTTCTCACCCTGGGAAAGGGGAGCCTCTGGGGCAAAAGTCTGGTGCAGTGGGCCCAGACATTAGGGAGGTCACGGGGCACTGGGCCCAGCAGGGCTCAGTTGTAGCCCTTTGCCAGTGGCTGAGAGAGGCCTCAGACCAGATGACATGGCTGTCTCTAGTAGGGCTGAGCATGCATATATCATGGCCAGGTCTCCCCTAGTGAAATGACCCGAGTGCAACAAGGGACCTAGGCAGGAGAGTTTATGGTTGCATCACAAACACTGTCATGTTGGGCAGGGAGAGGTAGCCCACACATTCCATGGTGGCATTCATACTTCAGTGGCAACAGTAAGAGACACGGCTATGTGCAGCAGCCTGGATGGGCCTCATGAAGCTGAGAAAGACGAAGTCATTGAAGGCACAAGACAGGAGACTGTCCAAACAAGATTTAAAACACACCAAGCAAGTTTGGGCCTGGTGGTGCACCCCTGCAATCCCGGTGCTTTGGGAGCTGAGGCAGGAGGACAGCAATCTGGAACCCACTGTGGGCAACTTAGTAACTTAGACTGTGACTCAAAATAAAAAGATTGAGGGTATAGTTCAGTGCAGAGGCCTACATTCAATCCCCTGCACTAAAACAAAACAAAACAAAACAAAACAAAATTAAACAAAACAAAACACCTAAAAGAAAAAGCCATGTAAATAACTCTGCTGTCCAGGATATACAGAAAAACTGCACTGGGAAGCAAGGGCCTGGTGGGATCAGAGTGGAAGCTCACCCTGGGGAGGACAGCCACATGGATATGACCTTGGGAGGGCACAGGTGGTGTCATAGCGCTGCCCCAGCTGGGGCTAGGGTGTCCATGTTGCTGTTCTGTGCCACATGGACGCATGTTGGGTATACATCTTTACAGCATGTGAAGGCTTATGGACAGTGGGTAGTGAAGCCACCTTCAAACTAGAACAAAGTGCCTTGGACCTAATTTCAAGCAATTTTTCTCTTTCAAACACTATAACTCTGCTGGACTCAGTGCCATCACTGGGGATCAACCGGGTGTTAAGCTCTAGCAGTTTCTTGGAAAACAATTCACCCAGAAATGCAGTCTTAGATGCAGAGGCTGTGAATTCCATCAGCCCCCCCTGGGCTGCATGGCCCTTCTCTAACCTCAGTCTGAGCTGTGCAGAGTGTGGTGGCCTTGACCTAACTTGGGCAGTGTCTGGCTTCCTGGCCAAGTCAACTCCTTGGTCCTTGGGCCTCTGTAAATATCCCCAGTGCAAGTTCAGGCTCCAGAGCCAAGCTCTGTGGGTGGTCTTGGTACCTGCCTTTCCTGGGAGCACAGGCCATGGGTACTTATCCTCCCATGTCCAAATTCCATGACAGCCACTGGGCACCCTACTGCCCTTCTTCATTTGAGACATCTGTTGTGTGGCCCCTTCTTACTATTACCATACATTCCAGTATCTTGATCTTGGTCTCCAGTTGCCACCCATCAGCTCCACAGCCTCACTGCAGCCACGTTCCTGGTTCTCTGGGCTTTCCTCTGACTGTATACCAAACCAGGGCTCAAATTACAACCTGCTTCCGGCCCCTCCTCCTTTGACACCTCACGCCAAGTCTCAGCGAACTCCAATGTCCATTTTTTAATATATAAGCGATGACACATGTACAGTACCTGGCATGCGGTAAGTGCTCAATAAACAGGAGCTGTGAAGTTGTCCTCAGGCTCTGACACACACACTTCCTGGCTGGATCCTGTCCTCCCTCCTGCCAGGCTGGATGGCTGGGACCTGAATAGAGACAGACGATCAGACTTGGAGCAGAGATGGAGAAGGGAGAGGAAGGCAAAGTGATGTATCGAAGGTCTGGTGCTCTGCTATGGAAGAAGGGCCAGCACGAGAAACCCCGAGGTATGTGTCCTCCTACAGTGACAGGCAGGCTATGCCAACACCTGGTGTGGGAGAAGGGCTTCTGAAGCCACACAGTTCACAAGTCCTGAGAGCTGTATGAGTGGAGACCTTGGGGTGACTCCCAGCCACCATGCCAATTCTCTGCAGGGCCTGACCACAGCGCTTGCAGAGCTGAGGTGCTTTTGGGGGCTACAAACTCATCAAGTCAAAGGCAGCAAGCAGTGTCCTGACCTGGCAGCGCTGGCTTTTCTGTGAATCACATTCCCGGCCTCTAGTTTACCATGGGCCTGGGTAGGAACACGCCATGGTGCACACATTCTATTAATTTCCCAAAGGTAGCATTGCTCAATGGCTGACAGGGCTGTTGCTAATGCCCAGATTACCTGCTCTGGGCTTTTCAGGGCAGCATGAGTTCTCCTGGGAAAAGAGCACAGGGAGATGGATAGGCCCCTCCCAGCCTGGCAAGGTGGGGTGGGAGGGGCCTTCCACCTGTCCTGACAGCTATTCTAACTCACAGAGGTCCTGGGCAGCTGCTGGATGCCTGTATGCTGCAGTGACAGGGACTGTGGATGCTGCTGTGTAATCAAGAACTTGCTGGTCTTGGCTTTGAGCATTAATCACTGGTGACACCAGGTCTCCCAGGGATGACATAGGCTGCTCTTGCCGATGTTCTGCAGGTGGGGGGAGCTGTCAGAGGCCCTTGGCTTGGGAGGTAGAGGGATGCATCTCTGGAGGACACTTTCTCCTTGGTCTCCTCATTGCCTCCCCGTGCTGTGGCTGGGGCAAGGGGCCACACAGCTGCCTCGGACAGTGGCCAAGCGCTCTGAGTGCCCCTGCCCCAGGGAAGGCCTGTAAATGAATGCAGGAGAAAACTGAAAATCTTCTGCGTGTGTTAAAAACAAGGAATGTGTTTCTTTTATCAGCCACTAGAAGAGGCTTCTTATTTATTTTTATATTTTAGGAAAACTTTAACTACAAGAAAGAGAAAACAGGTCTGCACCATTGCCCCTTGTCATTATCCTTCCTGTTGTGTCAACAGGTGGGGGAAACTGAGGCACGGTCAACTGTGAGGCTGGGCTTTCTGCTTCTGGTTTTAGAATTCTGATTACTCATTTGAAAACTTGGCCTTAAGGCAAGGGAAAACTCTGAGGACTCTTTTTTGGTAGATGGATCTTCTTGAGATGCTCACTTTGGGGTGTAACTCACTGTTCGGAACCAGCATCCCCGATGCATCTGTACAAACTGCTGTGTGCAAGGCACACTGGGATAAATGAAAGCTCTCAAGGGCTCCTTGACATAAGTGGTATCACTGTCACTGTCGCTATTTCACAGCCGAGAAAAGAAAAGCCAGGAGAGGTTCAAGGTCACAGCATAAAGGTGGGATTTGGACCTGATAGTCTTGGTCTCCCCTTAATCACCACTGTACAAACACTAGAATTGTTTGTCAAAACATTTTACCTTCCTAAAGGTTAAGACCAGAAAGTGCACACACAAAAACTACCTGAGTGTTGCTTCAGTATGTAGGTGTAAGACGGAACTAAAACCATGTTCCAAGATGGCAGAGGTGAGCCAGCTCAAGGGGAAGAGTGTGACAGGTAGAACTGGCTTGCTCTTTTCTTTTTTCCTTTTCTTTTTAAAAAAATGTATTTAGTACTGGGTCTACAGGGTCTCACTACACAGATTGGACTTGTCGGGATTCTCCTATTTTCAACCTCCCAAGTGGTGGGATTACAGGCACACACCACCATACCCAGTCTCAATCGCGCCCTGGGGTGGGACTGACACGCATTCTGGGGATGAACCCTTGGTCCCTGTGTCTGCCTAAGTGGGCATTTTACTCTGCTGAGCTATCTGGCTGGCCCCCTTCCTTCTTTCTTAACTGGGGACTGAACCTAGAGCCTTCATACTGAGCTACACCCCCAACTCCTTCTCAAAATTTTAAAGTTTTTTATTTTGAGACAGGGTCTTAAGTCGCTAAGTTGCTATGCTGTGTCAAACATGTAATCATCCTGCCTCAGCCTGCTTGAGTGCTGGGGTTACAAGTATAATCCACACTGAGTTACACACTGTGTTTTGTTGCATCCTTCTGAGAATAAACAGAGCTGAGGATCACTTGATGTCTGAGGGAATCTCCACAAGAAGGCAGAGATTGACAGAGAGGTAAACTGATATAAGGAAATTACAGGAAGGAGACAATGTACTAAAGAAGAAAATTTAAAATTAAAGCCAGGGGCTGGGGAGATAGCTCAGTGGAATAAGTGTTTGCCTGGCAAGAGCAGGGTCCTGAGTTCTATCCCTGGCACCCCCCCAAAAAAGACCCCCCACAAACAATTAGTGAAGATCCACTGAAAGGCATCCATATGCATCAGTAGGGCACTATGATGGAATAAGGAATGAGGAATAAGGAACAAGAAAGAAGGAGCTCTTGGCAATTAAAATCAAGGCAGAACTTTTAAGACAATAGGTTTGGAAGATGAAACTGAATAAATTCCTAAAAGAGTTAAATTAAAAAAACAAAGAGAGAAGGCATAGAGGTGAAGGGGAGAAGCAAGTAAATTTTTTTTTTATTATTTTTTTTTCAATTCCTTTATTGTTTAAATTTAACAATGGTTATATTACATATTTTCATCATCGGATCAGTTTAGATAAATACATATAGGTATATAAGATTGATCAAACAACTAAACATTAACCTTTCTAAATCCACATTACTTTTTTTTTTTTTTT
>PVJA010049439.1:0-13742 GCA_004027025.1 Myocastor coypus
GGGGGGCGGGGAAAGGGAAGGCAGGCCAAGGATCCTGACCCAGCTGGTGCGCGGGCTGAGCTCCCAGTGGTGCGCTTTGGGTCTGGCTGGAACAGGAAGTTAGTCGCGGGAACGCAGAGGAGGGGCAGAGGGGCGCAGAGGGGCGCAGGGAGCTTACCCGCTGCGGGTGCGCAGGCTCAGCTCCCAGCGCTGCACTTTGGGTCTGGCTGGAACAGCGGGAGGAAATCTTGAAGACACTGGAGTAGGCAAAAAGTTCATGGACAGAAATCAAATTGCACATTTAACACTTGAAATCATCAACAAATGGGATCTCCTCCCCCTAAGAAGTTTCTGCATATCAAAGGAAATCACCAACGGAATAAAAAGACAACCCACAAATTTCAAAAAAATTTTAACTAACAAGTATTCAGACAAAGGTCTTCTATCTAGAATCTACAAAGAACTAAAGACCATTAGGGTTCCAAAATTCAAAGACCCAATCCAGAAATAGGCATTTGAGATGAACACACACTTCTCAGAGAAAGAAATGCAGCAAGCCTACAAATACATGAAGAAATGCTCCACATCGGTAGCCATTAGTGAAATGCAAATCAAAACAACTCTTAGGTATCATCTCACCCCACAAAGAATTGCTATCATAAATAAATCAACCGGTAACAAATGCTCCAGAGGTTGTGCGGAAAGAGGAACCCTTCTGCAGTGCTGGTGGGAATGCAGATTGGTGCAATCATTATGGAGAACAGTTTGGAGGATCCTTACAAAACTAGAATTGGAAGTCCTGTTAAAACCAGGTATCCCCCTAATGGGAATTTTCCCAGAAAAACTGAAAACATCATACCATAGCAATATCTGTGCGCCTATGTTTATAGCAGCCCAATTTGTAATAGACAAATCTTGGAAGCAACCACAATGCCCATCATTTGAAGAATGATTGAAAAAGATGTGATATTTTTATACTCAGCTATAAAGAATGATACGTTTGAAGACTTCATATTTAAATGAATGTATATTGAACATATACTCATAAGTGAAATAAACCAGACCTAAATGTGTAAATATCATATAGTTTTCCTAATGTAAGAACTTTAAAGAAGCAAATAAAAACTTAAGGGCATAACATAGCTGAATGTGTTATGGATTACACAACGAAGTGACTGGAAGCAGATAAAGGAGAACACATATCAGGAGGAAAACCATGCACTTATGTACAGAGGATGAAATAGATATTGGTGTTAAGAACCTTCAAAAGGTTCATCATATTGATCATAGCACCATGTAACACTAAAACTATGCTTGGAATGCATGTCACTCTTGTCTTTTTGATGTGTACTGCTCCCTGTGTAAACTTAGTTACTGTTATACTCTCAAGAGTTGAAAATAAGTTGAAATAAGAAAAATAGTTGAAAATAAGAGACTAGGCCAAATACCATAGTCTTGACAGGCTACAATTTTGTATTTCCTCGAATTTCCAAATATCTGTGTAAAAATTGGGTAACTGCTTATATCACATTGTATGGAACGTTATTAGAATATCAGTGATGGTCAGAAAATATCAATTCCAAGCTAGGTGAAGGATATTTAACACTCAGAATGCCAGTGACAATAAGCTGAAGTACCTATGTTATAGAGTAATAGTATCACAAAGCTTTTCTGCTGGAGGTTTGAGAATGTAAGTTAACAGACCAAAAATTGGCGAAAAAGAAGGGCTATGAGGATAGCCAATATTTTGACCCTAGCCCTTCAATGTCAGTAAGGACTGAGGATATAACAGAACCTGTGCTGCAATATCCTATAACTCAGAGGTGTCCCAAATTTTCTGGTCAAAGAGATTATGGGACCTCAGAGGAAAGGGATAAAAGAACTATAGTGTGTCTAAGGAGAGTCACCCAGAGAAAAACGTTCTCTCAGGATTTCACAGAAAACCAACTAGCTAAGCAATTGCCGTGACTTATCCCAAAGGCTGACACTAACAATAGTTCTACAAAGTACTGTATATGGTCCGAAAGTTAATCCTGAGGGGATTTGACCTTGGAATATACAAAAAATTAATGTTTTGTTGTACAGGTCTTGCTTTGACTTGCTGTTGATCACCCAGCAAAAAAACAAAACAAACAAACAAAAAAAAAACCCAAAAAACTTAGTTACAATGCATGAAATACGGAGCTAGATTGATGAGATGAGCTGTAGGAGGCTTGGATCAATAGCCTCCAACATTACAAGCTTCACTGGTGGCCCACTGTAATTGTGGATCACTGGACTGTGTATGCATCTGTTTCCTCGTAATTCAAAGAGAAGAATTTTCTTTTCTTTTTCTTTATTTCTTAGCAACATCAATAGGAAGGTGGGTCATGCCCACACACTGTGCTCTGTAGAATTGTTGTGAGGACAATGTGCAATGTGTCAACTGTTAAGAAAGGGGAAAAGAAAAAGTAATGTTTATTGAAAGTGTTAATCTTTAATTGTTTGATCAATCTTATATACCTACATCTAGTAATCTAAACTGATCTGACAATGAAAATATGTAACATAACCATTGTTAAATTTAAATAAATAAATGTTAAAAAAAGAGTTAAGCGTGTGTTTTGTATATAGCATATTGTTAGATTTTGCATTCTAATCCACTGTTCATGTTGATTTCTTTTCATTGGTGAATTGAGTCCATTTACATTGATGATTATAATTTGGACATATTGACTTATGATAGACGTGTTATTGGCCTGTTTTTGTATATCCCTTTTCTCCTGTGTTTAATTGCTTGCTCTACTTGGTGTGTTCTTTCCATTCCCATTTGTGGAGTTGTGGTCATTTTTGTCCTTCTCTAGGATATCTTTTAGTATTCTGTGTAGGATTGGTTTTGTCATCATGAAATTCTTTAGTTGTTCTTTGTCATCGAAGTATTTTACTTCTCCATCATACCTGAAAGACAGTTTTGCAGCGTATGTCAGTCTGGACTGGAATTTATTGTGTTGGAGGACTTGAAGTACTTGACTCCATACTTTTCTTGACTTGACGGTTTGTGAAATCTGTCATTATTCTGATGGGCTTTCCTCTAAATATGATCTGTTTCTTTTCTCTCATAGCTTTTAGTATATTGTTCTTGTGTTGGATTTCTGGGATTTTGATTATTGTATGTCTGGGTGTGTTTTTAATTGGGTTGATGTTATTTGGAGCTCTATATGCTTCAGTTACTGAATGTCAGAATGTTTCCCCATATTTGGGACATTTTCTGCTATTACTTCTGATCATATTCTTTTTATATCATTTGTACTGACTCCTTTCTCATTAATACCTATTACAATGGTCATTCTGCCACTGTCTTGTAGATGTTAAATTATTTTTTCCTGTATCCTAGTTGTTTTTAAGAGATCTTTTCTTATCTTTTTACTAGCTGCAACAGTGTCTTCAAGGTTTGAAACTACCTGAACTTTCTTTCAAACTGTTTTTTTGCCAGCTTATGATTGAAGCTTTAATTTCCTGTATATCTTTTTGAATCTGCTTCATGCATTCTATTACTTTCCTCATTCAAGGATTCCATCATTTTTCAATTCTCCTCTATTTTTTATCAGTGTCTTCTTTAGAAGCACATAGTACTTCTTTCATTATGATTATTTATTTTCCTTTTCCTTTTTATTTTTTTTTTTGCTTTTTTTTTTGTAGTACCTGGGATGGAACTCAGGACCCTGCACTTGCTAAGCAAGTGCTTATTCTACTGAGCTCCCTTTCTGGCCTATCATTTCATTTTTACTTCAGAGATTATTTCTTTTTAAAATTTTATTACTTTTAATAAGAAATAACAATATAAAAGTTCCAAACATATTAGTAATACACTCACAATGATTGTCACAATGCATATTGTTGTCATCATAGTAGTTGTACAGAGCACAGAATGTAGACGTGATAAATTTTCTAATCGATATTGGTAAAGAAAGAAAAAAAATTTCTCTTTGAACTGAGACGAAGTAATTGTATATATATAGTCCAATCTTCCATAATTGCAGTGGGTTACCAGTGAAACTGCCAATGTTGGAGGCTGTTGATTTAAGACATTTACATCTCAGCATACTAATCTAGCTTTGTGTTTTATGCTTTGTAGTTAGACTTTTCTGCTGGATGGTTAAATTAAAGCAAGACCTCTATAGCAACACATGCAGCATTTATATCTTCCAAGGTCAAATCCCCTCAGGATTAGCTTTGGAGCCATATACAGTGCTTTGTAGAACTGTTGTCAGTGTTAGCCATCGGGATGAGTCACGGCCATTGCTTCACCAATTTGATCTCTGTGAAAGCCTGAGGGAATGTTTTCTCTCTAGGTGATGCTCCTTAGAAACTCTATACTTCATTTATCCCTTTCCTCTGTGGTCCCATAATCTCCCTTAAACAGAAAATTTGGGAACCCATTGCATTATAGGATCTTACTGTACAGATTCTCCTATATCCTGAATCCTCACTGACCTTGAAGTGCTAGGGCCAAAATATTGACTATCCTTATAGTGTTTTTTTTCCCTAATTTTTAATCTGTAACTTTATATTCTTAGCCCTCCATAAGAGAAACATAGTGATATCATTACTCTATAACATAGGTTCTTGAGCTTAATATCACTGTCTTTCTGAGTATCAAACATCTTAGATTTGACTTGCAAATGGTATTTTCCATCAATCATTGATTATAATAAATCTTTACAGAATGTGGCAAAAGTAGTTACACATTTTTAAACAGACATTTAAAAATCCAAGTATGTACAAAATTGTATCCCATGGAGCATACGGCATTTTGCCCAGTCTCTTACTCTCATTTAATACCCCCCCCTTTTTTTGTTTTCTTCTTAATCAACCATTTACTCGAGAGGGAGTATAACAGTAACTGAAATTACATTAGAAGCAGCACACATCTAAAAGACCAGAATGACAGACACTCCAAGCATAGTTTTAGTGTGGCACATTGCTATCATCAATGTGAAAAAAACTTTTGAAGGTTCTTAGGACCAATATCTAATTCATCCTCTGTACATAAGTGCATGGTTTTGCTCCTGCTATGTTTCCTCTCTTTTCTGCTTGCAGTCACTTCATTGTTTAATCCATAAGTCTTTGATTTCCATTCAGCTGTGTTAATCCTTTCCATTTTTATTTCTTCTTTAGAGTTACACTAGGGAACCAGCACGATATTTCCATATGTAGGTCTGCTTTATTTCACTTATGAGTATATGTTTAAGATACATCCATTTATACATGAAGTCTTCTGCTTTACCATTCTTTATAGCTGAATAATATTCCATTTTATGAAAATACATCTTTTCAAGCATTCTTTAGATGATGGGCATTTTGGCTGTTTCCAAGATTTGGCTATTACCAACTGGGCTGCTATAAACATAGGTGCACCAATATCACTATTGTACAATATTTTCAGCTCTCCTCAAAAAATTCCCAGTAGGGAAATAGCTGGATTGAATGGTATTTCCAGTTCCAGTTTTTTAAGGAGCCTCCACGCCAATTTCCATAATGGTTATACTAGTCTGCATTCCCACCAGCAGTTGAGAGGTGTTCCTTTCCCTACAACCTCTCCAACATTTGTTGTTGGTTGATTTCTTTATGATAGCCATTCTTTCTGGAGTGAGATGGTATCTAACTGTTGTTTTTATTTGCATTTCACAGATGGCTAGTGATGTGGAGCATTTCTTCATTTATTTATAAGCTTGTTGAATTTATTTCTCTGGGTAGTGTGCGTTCATGTCAGATGCACATGTTTGGATTGGGTCTTTGAATTTTGGGACTCTAATGGTTTTTAGTTCTGTATAAATTCTAGATAGAAGACCTTTGTCTGAATACTTATTAGTTAAAATCTTTTCAAAATTTGTGGGTTGTCTTTTCATTCTGTTGGTAATTTCTTTTGACATGCAAAAATTTCTTAGCCAGAGGATGTCCCATTTGTTGATCCTTTCAAGTGCTAAATGTGCATTTTGATTTTTGTTCATGAATTCTTTGCCTACTCTGATGTCTTCAAGATTTCCTCCCACTTTTTCTTCCAGGGGATTTAATGTTTCTCTGTTAATATTTAGATCTTTAACCCATTTTGATTTTACTTTAGTGCCTGGTGATAGACGGGTCAAGTTTTAGTTTTTGGCATGTAGAGAGCCAGTTTTTCCAGCACCATTTGTTAAAGAGGGTATCTTTCTTCCAGTAGGCATGTTTGGCCTCTTTGTCGAAGGTAACGAGACTGAATGTGTTTGTATTTGCTTCTGCATCTTCTAATCCATTCCATTAATCCTCAGGTCTATTTTTTTAACCAATATCATGCTGATTTTATTACTGTAGCTTTGCAGTATAACTTTAGGTCAGGAATTGTAATGCCTGCTGCCTTACCTTTGTTGTCCAGAATTGTCTTTGTAATTCTGGGTCTTTTTGGTTACAAATACAGTTTAGGAACGGTTTCTCCAGGTCTGTGAGGTATTTTGATGGTATTTTGACAGAGAGTGCCTACTCTTATCCAACACCAATTTTTCTGTCTATGAAAATTATAGGAAGTAGCTTAATTATGTTCACATTTCTGGAAGCCATGGGTTCTCATGCACTCTCTGTCCTCTAAGGCTCAAGGAAATCCTTGGCTTAAGCTTTTGCAATTTGATGATCAGCACTAGGGTACACAACACACGGTGGAAACCAAATGGGTCTTTTTGCTGTTTATCAGCTTCTAGGCATAAATTATATCTGGTGTACATTTCCTTTTTGAATACAAATTTCTACTCTCATTGCCCATGGTCTTTTGTTTTATGAAGTATCTATATTAAAATCAATAATCTATTGAGGCATATACACTTAAAACAGTGCTTCTTGGCTTACAGTCTTATTTGTTAATTCATTTAAGAACTCAATTGTTATATATTATTTTAATACTATTAGAAAGAATAATGGAAGGAGAAAAAGATAATTTTTTTCTTGACACAAAACTTTTAATTACATGCATATTCATGACAACCTCAAAAAATGAAGTTTAAGAAAGCAAAAAGATGATTTCAGTCTTCAAAAGCATCATTTTATTTTGGCTTTGGCTGAAATGAATCAATCAAAGCCAAAATAAAAATATTAAAAAATATTTTTTAAATCCCTGCAATAAAAGCAAAATATTTTAAAATCACCACAACAATATTTTTAAATTCCCTACTCTGCCTATGCCACACACACACACACACACACACACACACACACACACACACACACGACACCAACAACAAAAACATGCACAGTAGTTCCTCATGGAATTAACAAATATCAGAAAGTCTAATTTGGAAAGACAGTCCTCTGTGGGGACCCTTACCTAGGAAAGAATAGAGTATACTACCTCCAAGCCAACCACTGAGAGGTTATAGAGGCACCAGATCTAAAGCCAGAGGAGAGTGTCATTTAAAGAAAATACCACATGTAAGTGGACATATTTCTATATGGGATCTTTCCACTATTGCCATCAGGCAGGTTTGCTTATTTTTTTGTGTGTGTGTTCTCCTTTGTATTCATTCTATGTTTATTAAGGTAATGTAGTTTATAGTCTCCTGTCAAGTATTATTTATTTGGCTATTTAACTCATTTGGTTAATTTGTTCACTAACCTCCATTGTGACAACATTGTTAGATGTAAAGGATGCAAAACACGGTTCAAGTCAATATGTTTTCAAAGTACCAAGTGAAGCAAATTAGCACACCTGTTTTCCATCATAACATTAAAAAGAAGCAAACAGAAACCTCTATTTTTAAAATCCCCATGATGAGTTATAGGAAAAGGAATACGTTATTACATAGCATATGTACTTATCAAACATCTCTGAATCTAGCATTAAGTATTATAAACACATGTATATATGCTGACCAAGTTGTACTATTTGACACATGTAAATAGAAATTGACTTTCTACAGTAAAATCATAACTTTTGTGATAAATTATTATGCACTGAATCCTTATGATTACACTACTGTTTAATACCACATTTGCTTTTTTTTTTTTTTTTTTTTTGTGTGTGTGTGTGTGTTTAGCACAGGGTCTACAGGGTCTAGAGTGTGTCACTACATAGATCAGACTTGCAGTGATCAGCCTGTATTCAGCCTCCCAAGAGCTGGGATTATAGTTGCATGCCACCATGCCCAGTCTCAATCACCATCTCAACACACCCCAGAGATGGGGCCGGCATGGCATGACATTTGCTTTTTGTAAGTCTTTTACTTCCTTTTACATACACAGCATGCACACAGAATTGTTTTTTTTTTTTTTTTATTAAACTATTTGAGTATGAGTTACAGATCCTGACCTTTTACTCATAAATACCTAATCATACCTCCTAAAGCAGTGAAAATAATCACTATTCAAAAATGAAATTCAGGAAATGTAACAACTATTATCCAATTCCTGTCTATATGCAAACTTCGCCCATTATCCCAATAACTATGTCTACTACAGAATTTATGTTTTTCATCCACAAGCCAGTGATAAAGCACTTCCCATTTGGTTGTTATGCCTCTCATTTTCTTGACTCTTCTCAGTGCCTAGGATAAAATTCACATTCTTCAGAGGTACAGACCAGTTGTTCGTAGATGGTTTATCTGGTTATTCCTCTACGTCATTTTACAGAGATCTTTCCAAAGGACATGTGTGATGTGGAATAGGAGTCTTTTGTCTTTCTGTCTGGTGACTGTCCTTGCTTTTACTGTGTCTGCCACTGCTCTAGATTGTTCCTTTATTGAGGATTGTCTTCCTAGAATTGTTGATGCTAGTGACATTCATCCTCTTTACCTTAGTGTTACCACACCTGTCTCAGTTACTCTTCTCTCAGTGCTGGGACAAATATCTGACACTAAAAATGAAGGAAGGAAAGTTTTATTTAGCTCATAGTCATTGGACTTTTCAGTCCATACTCATCTGGCTACAAGACAGAATGGCATATGGCTTTTCAAGGCAGTTTCAAAGAGCAGAAAACAAAGGGAGTGGCAGTACCTCAGGCAGCTAGATAGCCTCTCTCTCCTCCTTACATTATGATGCAATTACCTGCTGGAAGACAAGTGCAGCATCCACACCCACAATAATCAGTCACAAGCTTCAGAAACTTCCCCATGACTTAAAGATGCTTTGGAAGAAGAACTAGACACAAACCATAAAATTCCTTCCCTGAACCCCTAAAGGCACATGCACATCCCTTTGTCTTAGGAACTTTTACTCATTGCTGGAACAAATACATGACACTCAAAATGAAGGAAGGAAAGGTTTATTAGCTCACAGTTACTGGAGGTTTCAGTCCATATTTGGCTGGCCCAAGGATGAGTGCAACAGGGCAGAGAGCATCCAGTTCATGGTGGCAGAACAGCAACAATCGCAACAGATGCAACAGAACAACCAGGGGAGCAGACAGCAACAGCGTGAGTCTGTCTTTCTGTCTCTCTTTATATTACATTCAGGCTCTCCACCTCAGTCTGTCCACTTTAGGCTATACCCATAATCCCAGAAGTACTTAAAACACATAATCCTAGGGGTCATGGATCAAGTCTCAAATTCTAGATCAGTACTAAAACGCATAATCCCAGTGACTCATGAGTCAAGCCTCAATCTGTACAAGTCCCTGCCCAATGACTATATGAGGCTTTTGGGGGGACAACTAGACATAAACCAAAATATTCCACCCCTGGACCCCCAAATTCTCATACATATCTCTTTGGTAAAAGACATTTTAGTCTATCTGGAAGAGTTACCAAAATCCCAACAGTTTCAGCATTACTGATAAGTCAAAGTCCCAATTCTCCTCCAAGATCCAAGGCAAACTCTCATCTGTGAGCTCCTGTATAGAAGAAAAGTAAACATATCCAACATTCAAAGGCATAAGATAAACATTATGATTGCAAAAGTTGTAAACAAAATGGCAATACAAAACATTGGGACCAGTACATGTCTAAAATCCAGCAGGGTAAATATTAAATCCCATAGTTCCAACTGGACAATCCAAAGCAGTCTGCACTGAGGTGCTACATGCAGCTCTGTCCCTAAGGCACTCTTGGTGGTAGTTTCCATGGTTTCTCTCTTAGGTCAGCTTTGCTCCCTCTTCGCATGATCCACATTCTTAGCTTTTCCAGACTTCTGAGGGTTTCCACTGAAGATGCTTCTCACATGAAACTTTACATATTGCCCTCTCAGGGCCACACTACCTGGCCTCCCAGGCCTTCTTCTGAAATCAAGATGGAAGCCTTCTTAACCTCAGAACTCCCGCATTCTGCATAGGCCTATGTGGATGATGCCAAGTGTTGCTGCCAGCTGGAGCAGTAGCCAGGCTTCCTTCTCTCTTGGCTGAAGGGGCTGACAGCCTAGATTGCTGAGCACTCTGACCCTGATTCCAAAAAAAAAAAAAAATTCTCCATGCCAGTGCCATTTTGGATCCTAGTTTGGCTGCTGCTGTCATTCTGGTACTTGGGTATCTGCAGCTTTCTTCTCAAGGCAAAATCTCTCTCCCTTGCAATTCTGAGGCTGCAAAGCATGGAGAGCTGCCACCTCTTGTGTTGCCCTCAGGCCATCCTTTTGATTCTCTGGTTCCTTCCCAGGAATGGAGATCCACTCAGCTCCATCTTTGCAGTTCAGAGCTTTCCTGGTGTTTCCTTTCTGACCAAATTCACACTTTAAATCATCCTTCTTGGCTCTTTGCTCTTGATTTTCAACATAAATCTGGCTAAAAGACACCAATAATAGCCATGCCACTGCTCCAATAGTTTGTTGCTTTGAAATATCTCTTGAAAGATTAATCAGTCTGCCATGCTTAATCTCAGTCTTAGGCAAAGTCTCTGGGCATGAGCAAAATTCTGACAGACTTTCAACCAATCCATAGCACAAGTCATCTGGAGTCCAATGACCAATCCTATCCTTTTCCCCCGCAGAAACCTCCTCAGTCTGGTCTTTACAGGCAGACCTTCTGTCAGTCTTCTGGTCTAAGTTCTGAACAGAATGTCTCCTACAGAACAGCCAAAGCTTTCCAGCTCTTCACAAGTAGAGGCCCTCTCCAAACCTTTCCAATCTCTACTCTTAAGCCATTCTTTATAACCAGGCTTCACACCAGTCTTCTGGTCTGAGTTCTGAACAGAATCTCCAAAACAGAACAGCTGAAGCTGTTCCAATGCTTTCCTTGTAGCTGACATCTCTGAACCTTTCCTATCTCTTCTCATAAGCCATTCTCAAAAGCTTGTAATCCACATGGTCAGGTTAGTCACAGTAACAACCCCACTTCTCTGGTACCAAATTCTGCCTTAGGCACTTTTACTCATTGCTGGGACAAATACCTGGCACTCGAAATGAAGGAAGGAAAGATTTATTTAGCTCATAGTTACCGGAGGTTTCATTCCATATTTGGCTGGCCCAAGGCTGAGTGCAACAGAGCAGAGAGCATCCAGTTCATGGTGGCAGAACAGCAACAATCGCAACAGAGGCAACAGAATAACCACAGGGGAGCAGATAGCAACAGCGTGAGTCTGTCTTTCTGTCTCTTTATATTACATTCAGGCTCTCCACCTCAGCCTGTCCACCTTAGGCTACACCCATAATCCCAGAAGTACTTGAAACATATAATCCCAGGCGTCATGGATCAAGTCTCAAATTCTAGATCAGTACTAAAACACATAATCTCAGTGACTCATGAGTCAACTCTCCATCTATAGAAGTCCCTGCCCAATGACTGCATGAGGCTTTAGAGGGACAACTAGACATAAACCATAATACCTTTTATGCAAAAAGCATTTTAGTCCATCTCTAAGAGTTGTCAAAGTTCAACGGTTTCAGCATTGCTGAAAAGTCCAAGTCCCAAGTTTCCTCCAAGATCAGAGACAAACTTTAGCTGTCAGCCCCTCTATAAATGAAAAGTTAGATACTTCCAACACTTAGTGGCAGAAGATAAACATTACCATTCTAAAAGGTACAAACAACAGGGAAATATGAAGCACTGGGACCAATACAAGTCCAAAATCCAGCACGGCAAACATCAAGTCCTATACTTCCATGTGGAACATCTGAAACAATCTGTGCTGAATTGTGAACTCCAATAGCCTTGTATGGTTCTACCCCTACAACACTCTTGGTGGCAGCTCCCATGGCTTCTCTCTTAGGCCTTCTTTGCTCCCTCCTTGTATTTTCCTTTAGATGACCCGTATTCCTGGCTTTTCCAGTGTCCTCGGGTTTCTCACAGAATAGGCTTCTCACAGCCTTACACAATGCCTTCCCAGGGACACACCCCCTGGCCTCCCAGTCCTTCTGAAATGAAGGTGGAAGCCTTCTTAACTTCAGAAACTCCTGCATCCATACCCACAATAATCAACCACAAACTCCAGAAGCTGCCTCATGACTGCATGAGGCTTTGGGAAAACAACTAGACATAAACCATAATAACACCACTAAGTCACTTGCCAGGTTTCTATGACTCAGCATCTTCCCAGATCATATTTAGAAGTTAGACTGTCCAGTCTTAGGTAGTGCTGCATACAGGTCAATAAAAATCCAGCTTGGGAGTTCTAACCTAAGCCAGATGCAGTTCTTATATAGCCTTTTCATTAGCAGGTAGTGTAGAGTAGAGGTCACAGCCAAGTTTTTATTTCTAATCTCTTACAAACACTTGGATAAGAAGACATAAACACACTTCTCAAGCACAATCAGCAGTTTTCAGACTTAAATTCTACATATAGATTAAGGAAAAAATAGCTTTGCAGAATCACAATTTGACTTAAGACTCATGTAATTTTCATTACTAACTAGACCATTCAGAGCATTTATATTCAGGGCACTTTATTGTGTCTTGACATTCTTTAAGAAAAATAGTGAGCTCTTGCCTGTATATCTACATAATTAGAAGACCCATTGAAACAAGTGTTACAAAGCCTGAGTGGTTTGGCTCCAAAGGTAAATTCCATTCACTACCTCAAAGGGCAAAACTGCTTATAACTTCAAAACTGGAAGTCTCAACTATTTTTTCCATTTTAAGGCAGATTGTATAGACAGTACTGGGTTAGAGACAGGATCTTTCAAATATGTCCTACCAAAAATATTTCCCAAAGGCCCTGTTAAAAGATTTGGCTCCTGGAAGATGTCACTGTTAGGTGGTGAGGAAAACTTTAAAAGATGGGGACCCTAGCAGCAACAAAATAGCTCATGGGGGACATGCTCTTAGAAATGAGTGTGGGGGCTGGTGAGATAGCTCAACAATCTAAACTCCCTGATTAGCGAGCACAGGCAAGAACAGGGACCAAAGGTTGATCCCAGGGTGGTTTGAGCTGGCCACACACACACAAAAAGTGAAATTGGAATCTCTCTCTCCACTCCACCTCATGTTTCTGCCATGATGTATTACCCTATCACAGGACCAAAAGACATAGAACCAAGTACCCATACACTGAAATATCTGAAACCATGAGAGATAATTAACCTTTTCTCCTTTAATTGGTTTATGTTGGTTACTTTGTAGCAGTGAGAGAAGCTGGCTAGTACAGAAAATTGGTAACAAGAAGTGGGATTATTGTGAGCATAGCTGACAGTGCTCAGACACCTTTGTAATTGGCTTGTAAGAGAAATTTGGAAAAAATTTGGAGAAGTAGACTAGAGAAAGCCCACAATGCTGTAATCAGAGCCTAAAAGGCATTTTGGAGAATCTCAGATTAGAACACTAACAAAAATGCATAAAGTAAAGTCTGTGTCAATAAAGTTCCAGTTGGAAATAAGGGGGACTCTCGGGAATTGAGCTACAGGTA
>PVJA010049440.1:0-13742 GCA_004027025.1 Myocastor coypus
CTGGGGCAGAGAGAGTGGTGAGGGGAGGGGAGAAACCGGTGGGCGAGGAGAGGAATGGGAGGGGGAGGGGATTGGGTGATGGGGAGGACAGCGTGGAGGAGGCGAGGAATGGGTGGGAAGGGGAGGAGCCGGAGGGGGCGGGCGAGGAATGGGTGGGGGAGGGGAGGAACCAGTCAGAGGGAGGGAAACTGGCCCGAGGTAGTTCAGGGCCAGCCTGAGAGCTGCCAGGGAACAATCACCTAGGGGATGCAGCCACACAGCCTTAGGGAGTTGTGCCTTAACCTCTCTCCATCAGCATCCTCAGGGTGCCCTTCAGGTCTCCCATAGCAGCTGAGGCAGGCCAACAATGCGTGGCTGCTTTTGGAGAAACTCCTCATGTTTGCAGGGATATCACCGTGAATGACAGCCTCCTGACTGTGTGAGTCCTGCGAGGGTTGGGGCTGTGGGGTTGTGGACACAAGTACAACGATGGACTTTTTTTTTAGTAAGGTATAGAAATAGCTTTTATATTTAAAGGAGTACAAAAAATTTTTTAGAAGTATTAGAGATTTCAGAGTTGCAGTACACAATATGAGACTTCAGCAATAGTTGTTACATTACTTAGCACTTTCCTCATATTAATTGTTCCAGTTCCCAGTTATAAACCTGTATGGTTGGCTACAAGTTATTAAAAAACTAACATAGAGAACGTCATTTAAGCCAGAACTGCTCCTTTGAATAGACTGAACACATTAGCAGTAGAATTAGCCAGCTATCCTTTGGATATGCAGAGATATTTGTCTTTCCCTACCCGCCTGGTTTTCTGCCTTATACCCGTTTTTACTTCCTTTCCAACAGTTTCTTTCCCCTTCACAGTATGTATGGTACCTTTGAAATCATATGTACTCTTCAGCTTCTTACTCAAAAAAGACGGTATGATGTTTGTACATGCAGGTCTCACTTGTTCCACTTACGTGTATGGGATCTAGCTGCATCCATTCAAACTATAAAAGTCTCTTATCTTTTTTATAGCCAATTCTTTTCATTACACAACTCTACATTGTGTAAAAGTACCAAAATGCTTGTATGCACTTCTTGGATGATAGGCATTTCAGTAGTTTCTATTATTTTGCTATGACAAATTGCACTGCTATAGACATGTTTGTACATAGATAGCTGTGACCTGTTTTGAGCTCTGCTGGAACCCAGGAGGCCCACAGCCAATTGAGTGGGACCTGTAACCCTAGTTTTCTGAGGGATCTACACACTGAGTTCCATAGTCATTTTACCAGTGTACAAGCCCACCAACACAGCAGAGGGACTCCTTTGACCCCAGAGTCCTAGGGAGAGCCATTTCAGTGGGCACAGGGTGGTGCCACGTGTTAGGTCTAAATAGGGTGGGACTCTAATCTCGGTTAGTGTCCTGACCACTGCACTTCCCTTTTCTCTCACTTTCAGGACATGGACTTCCAGGAATCCATATCGCCTCATCTTAGTGTTGCCGCAGTTCCTTAACAACCTTGCGCTGCTTTTGCCATGCCATGCAGTCCTATGGACCTTCACTCGCACGTGAGACTCTGAAAAGAATGGGCTGTTGAAATAAATGCTTCCATGCCACGCGCCACACCCTTCCATAGGCCCCCCCTTCTGTATTTGTTCCCATGGCTGTGCTGAACCCTGTTTTCCTCTGCCTTTGTATTCATTGGGCCTTCAGGCCTACATATTCTGTTTCCCAGTTGCCTGACAAGACGTGTGATTAAATGTGAGTTACTGCAGAAATAAAGCTGGGCAAAGACTCCATGCATTTGACTGTGCAGCTAAAGCATCTATCTATAGTAGCTTTTGTCCTCTGAGGACAGGGGCACCTTCCCACAGGGGACGCATACTTGGGGATGGAGCTAGAGTTGGAGCTGGTGTAGTTAGCACCGAGCTCGTATAAGTAGCACATAGAACTGAAGCATTTACAGCCATGGCCAGGAAGACAGGAGGGCACCAGTGTTTGCAGGTGGGATGGGGTCTGGTTCACTTCCTACTGTTGCAGGGCCAAAGCAAGGCCCAGAGCCCGAGGGCTGATGGCATTCTGACCTGGCACTGCATGCAGGGTTCTCACCAGAAGCTTCCCACCTGGACTCAGTCCCCACTGCTCCTGGCAGGACAGTTCAGGAATCAGAAGCCCCCTCCTCACCATTTCTCCAACCCTTGTCTGATGCCAGGTGGGAGGCGGATGATAACACACATCTCTGCCAGGTGGGTAAGACCTTGTGGAGAGGCAATGCTTTTATGGGCTGGGAGGAACATCTGTGTGCCCCATGCAGAACCCGAGGACCCTGGCCAGCTCAGCTCATCCCTCCAACCACTGTTCCCTGCTCATGGCCCTAATCTGTCATTTCTGAAGAGCTTCCTAGGTAAGTTCACCCAAAGAGAAACCCAGATGTTGAGATCGTTGTGCGTATAGGGGAGAGAATGCCTCAGAGTGAGTACATGCCGGACTTTATGAACAGCTGAGGAAGTGGAGGGGCGGGGAAAGTTTCCAAGGTGATTACCAGGAGGATTAGATGACTGACAGAATTGCTGGGTGAATGAGCTTGAAGATGTGTTTCTCCTCCCAAGTTGTGCCAGCCTTTGTGCAAAGTGGTGCTTCAGCAGAGGTTTATGGTGGTCACTGTGGGGCGGTGCCTGAGACAGGCATTCTTCGTTTGGGCCCAGTTGGCACTGCTTTTTACTTTTCTCAGAATTGTTCTGAGGATCTTCCTCTTTCAGTAGATTGACTATGTTTCATCACTATGAAATTTTTTGGGCTAAGGAATCTTCTCTCCAGCATATAATCATGAAAAACTGTTACTGACAGAGTGGGGTAGGACTTTCACATGATGTTTAACACAACTTCATTTTGGTGAGACGAATGTCATGGATCAGGTGTTAGGAGGGTCCGTGAATCCCACCCAATATGACTTCTGAAGTAGAGCATATTTTTGTCACTTAGTAGTGAATGTCAGGGCCACAGTGGCAGTGCTAACCTGTGAGGTGCTACTGGGCAGGCTTAGAAGAGAGGTTCTCCAAGCATCTGAAAGTACCCTGGGCTACAACGTGAATTCAGGGACATCCCAAACTGCACAGTCAAGTCCTCTCAGAGAAAGGGAGGGACAAAAAAAGATGTCATGTTTAGCGAAGCGCTGTCTCAAAATAAAATATGGAAAAGGGCTATGGGTGGAGCTCAGTGGGGAATCCACGGGCTCAGTCTCTAACACTGGAAAAGTCTCTGTGTACAAAAGTGTCCAACCCCATCTTGGTGGTGAGGGTGGGACACTGCTCTTCCTGAGCGCTTAGGCTTAGAGACCCACTTGTGCTTCCTGGGGACATCAGCTGCAGCAAAATCAGGAGGGTTGGGGATCTGGGAAAGGGGACAGTGCAGGAAGCTGTGAGAGCACAGGTGAATGTCCTTGGGTCAGTCGAGGACCGTTATGATGTGTCACATGGGGAGGGAAGTCACACGTGAGGAAAGAGCAAGAGGACGTGGGTGGGGAAGGAGAGACCTGTCCCCATCACAGGAAACTTGGTTCCACTGCAAGTGACAAGGCTGAGTTTACAAAGACGATGGCTATGTGATCATCCTTGAAAAAATGTTTCTGTTTCCCTGTGAGCTCTTCCCTCCATAACAGTAAATACTGCGGCCAGCAAGATGGTCCTGCAGTCTAAAGCACTTGCTTAGGGAAGCTTAGGCAACTGCAGGGACCGCAGTTCTATTCCCCGCACCAAGCGCTGCACCAGCCCTACCTCCACACCAGGCTTAGGCGGCCATAGTACAATAAATGCATAAATATGTAGATAGATGATAGATAGATAGATAAAAGAAAGAAAGAAAAAAATGAATAAAATAAAAGTAAAAGAGAACATATTCCCCCAAATACTATATGTCCAAGAGGGAAACATCCTCCAGGGCGTGAAGGGCTGAATGCAGCCGCCAGCAGGGAGGGAGCAGAAAGAGGTAAAGGGGGCTCAGGTGCAGATGCCTGAACAGACTGGGAGGAAGGGGCACCAAGAAGAAGGGGACTCGGCTCAGAGCCTGCAGTGAGCATCTCCAGGGAAGGCACTGTGCCAGGGCAGAAATGTGGGGAGCCAAAGGAAAGCAGCATGAGGTTTGGGGAGGAAGAGGCATGGGTTAACTGAGCACTGGGGTAGGTGCTTTCCACAGGCCATGTGCACTGTCATGCCCACCTCAGCCACTCGCCTGCCCTGGTCTGCTCAGGGCTGCCCATTCCCAAGTTCCTCCGCTTCTTCTGGGTTGGTACCCATTCAACCCCATCAGGTGGCTGAGGGAGCAGCTCTGAGTTTGAAGCCCAAGGTGACTGTTTCCCCCTGCCTCTCTTCTTCCCTCCCTTCCTTCCACCCCTTCTCCCTCCCTCCCCCTCCCTCCCTCCCTCCCTCCCTCCCTCTCTCCCTCCCTTCCCTCCTTCCCTCTATCCCCAGCGAAGGAATAGCTTATACTCCATGTCCTGCACCTGGAGCTTCCTCCATTGTGTTGCTGCCACCTGGCAGAACTGGGCTCAGTGTGGGATGCTACCTGCTGCCAACCTCTGGACTGGCTTCAGGGTTCTTGGCCTAGTCACCCACGTGGCTGTTCAGTGGGGTTCTTCTGTCTCAACATAGATGATCTGGACATCCAGTGCCCTGTGAAGCCCTGAAGGACAACTCGAGTGGCACCTTTTGGGCAGACCTGCCCCTGTGCTACTCTTTTGCCCTGCTGAGGTAATTCCTTGCTGTCCAGAGCTCTGCTGTAAGCATAGGAGAACTGCCAGAGCACCACAGCAGACCTGCTGGCAGTGAAGGGTCTGTCACTGCCCAGCAAGGTTGGAGACCAGAGGAGTCTGGAGGACAGGGCCCCTTCTGAAAGACAGAGGAAACAGAGGAGACCAACAGAAATTTTCGTGCCTGCACTGGGGTTTCATGCCCATGTTTCAAAGCCTCTGGAACTGGTTTGCAGGAGGTGTTTGGTAAGGTCTGGAGAGTCCAGCTGGACAAGCCTAAGATGCTGCCATCTGAGCTTTATGGCAGATTCTGCTCGGTATCCAGACAAGAACGTGGAGCAAGACAATAGTCTGCGTGTTGTTACTGCCCTGAGACTGTTACGTGGGCCTCATCTGAGTAACTTCCACTCAAAGTGATGATCCTTCTGGAGCTTCAACTCTTTCCTTTGCATTGCACACTGTGAGCTCTTGTCAAGGTGGCACAAGGGCCCCCGAGGGCCACAGTCTCCTTACACAGTGGCACGACACTCAGCTCCTGGCGAGGCCTTTCCCTTCAGCTCCTGGGACTGTGCTGTTGTCTGGCTCACCTCAGGCAGGCTCAGTGACTTCCCAGGAGGCCCACACAGCTGCCCCATGCAGGATCAGACTATGGCATAGAGCTTTTCCCGAAGTCTGGTCTGTGTGTCCATACAACAGCATCATTTCCATGGCCTTCCTCAGTGACATGTGCAGGTGTTTGGTCCTGTAACCTGTGGTCCAGAGAAGTAGGCCATGAAGGAAGCAGAAGGAAGACGCTGATGGAGTGGAGCAAAGCGTGCCTTGTGCCTACCTCCGTGGGTTGGGAGCCCCCCTCCAGGGTGAGCAGTGGAACAGACTGCTGGAATGGATCAGGACGCAGTGTGATCCGAGGTCGGACAGGGCTGTCTTGGGGCCACTGTTTGCTGTTTCACAGCGAGACAGGGGACAGAGTAGCAGGCTTTTTTTCTGATGATGCTCCTGCTGCTGCTACTGTTGCCCCCACCTAGAACCCAGCACAGCACCAAGCAGGCACTGCACGGACTACAGTGACCATCGTGTGGGAAGGCGTTGGGAGATTACTCATGGTCACGGCTGCGTAACTTCCTTCCTGCCTCACTCAGGCCGCATGACGATTACCCTTGCACTTTAGAAGTAGAGGACCTAGACTGGGCATGGTGGTGCGCACATGCCATCTCAGCTCTTGGGATGATGTGAACAGTTGGACCACTGCTAGTCCCATCTAGTACTGAGACTCTGAACACCCTCATAGATGATACCTAAAATTACAAAAAAGAAAAAAGAAAAAGTATAGGCTGTTAAGATCCCAGCCTGGGCCTCCTCCTCATGAGGCATGGGCAACTGAGCCTCTTTGCAAGACCCTGTGCAAAGGAAAACGAGAACAAAGCTTGGCAATACTGTAACTTGGTGCAAAAGTTTTGAGTCCCTAAGAAACAGAGACATACAGATAGAGAGAGACAGAGACAGAGAAAGAGATAGAGGCGGAGACAGTGACAGAGAGGCAGAGACAAAGATAGAGAAACAGAGACAGAGTCAGAGAGAGAGAAAGGGAGACAGGGAGGGAGGCAGGGATTCAGGGAAGCAGAGGGAGAGACACACAGACAGAAAGCAAGTGAGAAGGCGCACGGTGGAGGTGGAGACAGACACAGAGAGAGAATGTCCCAGAATGTTTTTTTTTTTTTTTTTTTTTGAAAAACAGCTTTCATTGAGACCCCCATCAGCCAGGGTTCTGCTGTTACACGCTTTCCTCCTTGGCAATGCGGTCCTTCTTGAGTGGTCCCATGAATGCCTTCTTCTGCTCCATGGTCTGGAATCGGCCATGGCCAAACTTGGAGGTGGTGTCAATGAGTTTACGGTCAGTCTTCTCCAGAGCGCGCCATTTGGTCTGTACCAGCAAGGACTTGCGGAGTGTGAGATCCTCCTGCCTCAGCCTCCCAAGCGCTGGGAGAGAAGGCCTATACCAGCACGCCTAGCCTGGGATTCTTTACTTGATTATTACTTCAACATCTGAATCCCAGAACCTCCCCTTCAGCTAAAGAAAACAGGCATGGAAACTTAAGCTCAGAGTTGAACCCACAGCTCAGCTTTATGGTCTGCATGAGCAAACACAGCAGTGCCTCTCCTCCACATGACCGAAAGGTCAGCATGACAAAGTTCTAAGGCCAATGCAACACAGATGAGCCACTCAACTTCCATGACCAAGTGGTGACAGCTGGATGGAACCAAGCTCCCAGGGAGAGGTGTATGGTCC
Source organism: Myocastor coypus (assembly GCA_004027025.1). NCBI lineage: Eukaryota > Metazoa > Chordata > Mammalia > Rodentia > Myocastoridae > Myocastor > Myocastor coypus. The sequence continues at coordinate 7,012 of PVJA010049440.1, forward strand.
AGGCAGGCAAAGATGCTAGGGTGGGCCTGGGCCTCCTTCTCTGCCTGAAGCCCAGTAAAACCTGGGGAAACAAAATGATGCAAGGCCTGGGTCAGAAGGTCAAGCTTGTCGAGGCAGAGGCGATGCACATCGGGAGTTGGCCAGGGGCTTAGGCAGGCAGCTGTCTTGAAGGGAGGAACAGGGCAAGGGATGCTGGCTACAAATGTCTGTCTGGCCTCCCTAGGTGAGGGGATGGTCCCCACCCCTTCTCAGCCCCATTCTACCCACGCAGGATCCTGTGGCAGGCTCAGCTTTGTACTCAACACTATGCATACTGGGCCCGGGCTCTCACATGGCCAGGATGTTGCCGAGCACCCTGAGTTTCCTGTGACCAGCTAACTGCAGAGGTGCCACGACCTAAAGGGCTATGTCTGCTTCCAAGTGGGATGGCACAGGCACTTTGCAGACACTGGCAAGGACGGCTAGTCAAGGAATACACACCATAGCTTTATATGGCCTTGGGCTAACCTTGCGGTGCAGGGCCCTCTTCTCTCCGAATGCCCCCCACTTGTTACCCAGGCAACACTTCCTGCTCTGTCCGCTCCAGTGATCCGTGCCCTCAGACTGCTGTTCCAGTTCCCAGACTCCCTGCAGCCTGCCCCTGCACCCTCTGCCCAAAGTCTCTCCCTGAGTGGGAAGGACACAAATGAAGCCGCCATGATGGTGCATGTCCAGGTAGCTGCTGGCTGTGGGATCCAACCATGATGGCTCCAGGAAGCTCATCAGGCTCTCGAAGGGTGTCTCCCTTAGGGGTGGGATCCACTGGGGGCCCTGAGAGCTGCACAGCCCCTTCACCTACAGCTGCTTCCTCTCCCACAGCCTCAGATCTGCCTGGACCATTTGGATTACCCGGGCCTTTGGCACTGACCACTGAATCTGTGGTACCTGGCTGAGAGGGCTGCATGGCTCCTTGTTGCCGGGCTTGCCCCTCAGAGGCACCGAGGTCAGCCTCGGCCTGGAGCACAAACCTGTGCTTCCTTGAGTCGCACTGCAATGGCTTCCTGGAAGCTGCACCAATGGTCCTTCTCAGGCCCTGTGGAATCCCCAGAACAGAGGTGCACCAGAAGCCCCACCCCTCCAAGCATCTTCCTTCCTTGGGCCTGGACATTCTGCTAGAATGCTTCCTCAGGGCCCTGCCTTGGAATTGCCCACCTCATGAAGCTGCTGGACTCATTATGGCCACAAGGACAGCTCTACCTTGGGAACTGTGCAAGCCCATTCCCCTTCACCAAGATCTGGAGGGAGGGAGGATGGGCCAAGCCCCTCCCATCCCAACCTGGCACTGACCCACCTGCGGCCCACCAGGTGCCCGCCTGCTGACATGCAGACTAGGCTGTGGCTCCACACTGCTGCCTGTCCTCAGCACCCAATCTCTGTGTGCCTACATTTTAGGTGCACCACCATCATTGCCACAATGTCCTGGGCACAACGAAAACAACTCAGATCACCTGGTTCTTGTATTTGGTGTTAATTCTCAATTAGACCTGGGTAAACACCCACAACAATATCCACACAGCAGCTCAAGTGTCCGGCTCCTTGACATTTCCACTCCCAAACTAATTTTCTAATGAATGAAATCCTTGTCTCGCCCAGTCTCAGGGCAGTAACAACACGCAGACTATTGTCTTGCTCCACGTTCTTGTCTGGATACCGAGCAGAATCTGCCATAAAGCTCAGATGGCAGCATCTTAGGCTTGTCCAGCTGGACTCTCCAGACCTTACCAAACACCTCCTGCAAACCAGTTCCAGAGGCTTTGAAACATGGGCATGAAACCCCAGTGCAGGCACGAAAATTTCTGTTGGTCTCCTCTGTTTCCTCTGTCTTTCAGAAGGGGCCCTGTCCTCCAGACTCCTCTGGTCTCCAACCTTGCTGGGCAGTGACAGACCCTTCACTGCCAGCAGGTCTGCTGTGGTGCTCTGGCAGTTCTCCTATGCTTACAGCAGAGCTCTGGACAGCAAGGAATTACCTCAGCAGGGCAAAAGAGTAGCACAGGGGCAGGTCTGCCCAAAAGGTGCCACTCGAGTTGTCCTTCAGGGCTTCACAGGGCACTGGATGTCCAGATCATCTATGTTGAGACAGAAGAACCCCACTGAACAGCCACGTGGGTGACTAGGCCAAGAACCCTGAAGCCAGTCCAGAGGTTGGCAGCAGGTAGCATCCCACACTGAGCCCAGTTCTGCCAGGTGGCAGCAACACAATGGAGGAAGCTCCAGGTGCAGGACATGGAGTATAAGCTATTCCTTCGCTGGGGATAGAGGGAAGGAGGGAAGGGAGGGAGAGAGGGAGGGAGGGAGGGAGGGAGGGAGGGGGAGGGAGGGAGAAGGGGTGGAAGGAAGGGAGGGAAGAAGAGAGGCAGGGGGAAACAGTCACCTTGGGCTTCAAACTCAGAGCTGCTCCCTCAGCCACCTGATGGGGTTGAATGGGTACCAACCCAGAAGAAGTGGAGGAACTTGGGAATGGGCAGCCCTGAGCAGACCAGGGCAGGCGAGTGGCTGAGGTGGGCATGACAGTGCACATGGCCTGTGGAAAGCACCTACCCCAGTGCTCAGTTAACCCATGCCTCTTCCTCCCCAAACCTCATGCTGCTTTCCTTTGGCTCCCCACATTTCTGCCCTGGCACAGTGCCTTCCCTGGAGATGCTCACTGCAGGCTCTGAGCCGAGTCCCCTTCTTCTTGGTGCCCCTTCCTCCCAGTCTGTTCAGGCATCTGCACCTGAGCCCCCTTTACCTCTTTCTGCTCCCTCCCTGCTGGCGGCTGCATTCAGCCCTTCACGCCCTGGAGGATGTTTCCCTCTTGGACATATAGTATTTGGGGGAATATGTTCTCTTTTACTTTTATTTTATTCATTTTTTTCTTTCTTTCTTTTATCTATCTATCTATCATCTATCTACATATTTATGCATTTATTGTACTATGGCCGCCTAAGCCTGGTGTGGAGGTAGGGCTGGTGCAGCGCTTGGTGCGGGGAATAGAACTGCGGTCCCTGCAGTTGCCTAAGCTTCCCTAAGCAAGTGCTTTAGACTGCAGGACCATCTTGCTGGCCGCAGTATTTACTGTTATGGAGGGAAGAGCTCACAGGGAAACAGAAACATTTTTTCAAGGATGATCACATAGCCATCGTCTTTGTAAACTCAGCCTTGTCACTTGCAGTGGAACCAAGTTTCCTGTGATGGGGACAGGTCTCTCCTTCCCCACCCACGTCCTCTTGCTCTTTCCTCACGTGTGACTTCCCTCCCCATGTGACACATCATAACGGTCCTCGACTGACCCAAGGACATTCACCTGTGCTCTCACAGCTTCCTGCACTGTCCCCTTTCCCAGATCCCCAACCCTCCTGATTTTGCTGCAGCTGATGTCCCCAGGAAGCACAAGTGGGTCTCTAAGCCTAAGCGCTCAGGAAGAGCAGTGTCCCACCCTCACCACCAAGATGGGGTTGGACACTTTTGTACACAGAGACTTTTCCAGTGTTAGAGACTGAGCCCGTGGATTCCCCACTGAGCTCCACCCATAGCCCTTTTCCATATTTTATTTTGAGACAGCGCTTCGCTAAACATGACATCTTTTTTTGTCCCTCCCTTTCTCTGAGAGGACTTGACTGTGCAGTTTGGGATGTCCCTGAATTCACGTTGTAGCCCAGGGTACTTTCAGATGCTTGGAGAACCTCTCTTCTAAGCCTGCCCAGTAGCACCTCACAGGTTAGCACTGCCACTGTGGCCCTGACATTCACTACTAAGTGACAAAAATATGCTCTACTTCAGAAGTCATATTGGGTGGGATTCACGGACCCTCCTAACACCTGATCCATGACATTCGTCTCACCAAAATGAAGTTGTGTTAAACATCATGTGAAAGTCCTACCCCACTCTGTCAGTAACAGTTTTTCATGATTATATGCTGGAGAGAAGATTCCTTAGCCCAAAAAATTTCATAGTGATGAAACATAGTCAATCTACTGAAAGAGGAAGATCCTCAGAACAATTCTGAGAAAAGTAAAAAGCAGTGCCAACTGGGCCCAAACGAAGAATGCCTGTCTCAGGCACCGCCCCACAGTGACCACCATAAACCTCTGCTGAAGCACCACTTTGCACAAAGGCTGGCACAACTTGGGAGGAGAAACACATCTTCAAGCTCATTCACCCAGCAATTCTGTCAGTCATCTAATCCTCCTGGTAATCACCTTGGAAACTTTCCCCGCCCCTCCACTTCCTCAGCTGTTCATAAAGTCCGGCATGTACTCACTCTGAGGCATTCTCTCCCCTATACGCACAACGATCTCAACATCTGGGTTTCTCTTTGGGTGAACTCACCTAGGAAGCTCTTCAGAAATGACAGATTAGGGCCATGAGCAGGGAACAGTGGTTGGAGGGATGAGCTGAGCTGGCCAGGGTCCTCGGGTTCTGCATGGGGCACACAGATGTTCCTCCCAGCCCATAAAAGCATTGCCTCTCCACAAGGTCTTACCCACCTGGCAGAGATGTGTGTTATCATCCGCCTCCCACCTGGCATCAGACAAGGGTTGGAGAAATGGTGAGGAGGGGGCTTCTGATTCCTGAACTGTCCTGCCAGGAGCAGTGGGGACTGAGTCCAGGTGGGAAGCTTCTGGTGAGAACCCTGCATGCAGTGCCAGGTCAGAATGCCATCAGCCCTCGGGCTCTGGGCCTTGCTTTGGCCCTGCAACAGTAGGAAGTGAACCAGACCCCATCCCACCTGCAAACACTGGTGCCCTCCTGTCTTCCTGGCCATGGCTGTAAATGCTTCAGTTCTATGTGCTACTTATACGAGCTCGGTGCTAACTACACCAGCTCCAACTCTAGCTCCATCCCCAAGTATGCGTCCCCTGTGGGAAGGTGCCCCTGTCCTCAGAGGACAAAAGCTACTATAGATAGATGCTTTAGCTGCACAGTCAAATGCATGGAGTCTTTGCCCAGCTTTATTTCTGCAGTAACTCACATTTAATCACACGTCTTGTCAGGCAACTGGGAAACAGAATATGTAGGCCTGAAGGCCCAATGAATACAAAGGCAGAGGAAAACAGGGTTCAGCACAGCCATGGGAACAAATACAGAAGGGGGGGCCTATGGAAGGGTGTGGCGCGTGGCATGGAAGCATTTATTTCAACAGCCCATTCTTTTCAGAGTCTCACGTGCGAGTGAAGGTCCATAGGACTGCATGGCATGGCAAAAGCAGCGCAAGGTTGTTAAGGAACTGCGGCAACACTAAGATGAGGCGATATGGATTCCTGGAAGTCCATGTCCTGAAAGTGAGAGAAAAGGGAAGTGCAGTGGTCAGGACACTAACCGAGATTAGAGTCCCACCCTATTTAGACCTAACACGTGGCACCACCCTGTGCCCACTGAAATGGCTCTCCCTAGGGCTCTGGGGTCAAAGGAGTCCCTCTGCTGTGTTGGTGGGCTTGTACACTGGTAAAATGACTATGGAACTCAGTGTGTAGATCCCTCAGAAAACTAGGGTTACAGGTCCCACTCAATTGGCTGTGGGCCTCCTGGGTTCCAGCAGAGCTCAAAACAGGTCACAGCCATCTATGTACAAACATGTCTATAGCAGTGCAATTTGTCATAGCAAAATAATAGAAACTACTGAAATGCCTATCATCCAAGAAGTGCATACAAGCATTTTGGTACTTTTACACAATGTAGAGTTGTGTAATGAAAAGAATTGGCTATAAAAAAGATAAGAGACTTTTATAGTTTGAATGGATGCAGCTAGATCCCATACACGTAAGTGGAACAAGTGAGACCTGCATGTACAAACATCATACCGTCTTTTTTGAGTAAGAAGCTGAAGAGTACATATGATTTCAAAGGTACCATACATACTGTGAAGGGGAAAGAAACTGTTGGAAAGGAAGTAAAAACGGGTATAAGGCAGAAAACCAGGCGGGTAGGGAAAGACAAATATCTCTGCATATCCAAAGGATAGCTGGCTAATTCTACTGCTAATGTGTTCAGTCTATTCAAAGGAGCAGTTCTGGCTTAAATGACGTTCTCTATGTTAGTTTTTTAATAACTTGTAGCCAACCATACAGGTTTATAACTGGGAACTGGAACAATTAATATGAGGAAAGTGCTAAGTAATGTAACAACTATTGCTGAAGTCTCATATTGTGTACTGCAACTCTGAAATCTCTAATACTTCTAAAAAATTTTTTGTACTCCTTTAAATATAAAAGCTATTTCTATACCTTACTAAAAAAAAAGTCCATCGTTGTACTTGTGTCCACAACCCCACAGCCCCAACCCTCGCAGGACTCACACAGTCAGGAGGCTGTCATTCACGGTGATATCCCTGCAAACATGAGGAGTTTCTCCAAAAGCAGCCACGCATTGTTGGCCTGCCTCAGCTGCTATGGGAGACCTGAAGGGCACCCTGAGGATGCTGATGGAGAGAGGTTAAGGCACAACTCCCTAAGGCTGTGTGGCTGCATCCCCTAGGTGATTGTTCCCTGGCAGCTCTCAGGCTGGCCCTGAACTACCTCGGGCCAGTTTCCCTCCCTCTGACTGGTTCCTCCCCTCCCCCACCCATTCCTCGCCCGCCCCCTCCGGCTCCTCCCCTTCCCACCCATTCCTCGCCTCCTCCACGCTGTCCTCCCCATCACCCAATCCCCTCCCCCTCCCATTCCTCTCCTCGCCCACCGGTTTCTCCCCTCCCCTCACCACTCTCTCTGCCCCAG
>PVJA010049441.1:0-13742 GCA_004027025.1 Myocastor coypus
ACTGACGTGCAGGTTCAGCTCCCAGGGTTGCGATTTGGGTCTGTGCTGGAGCAGGAGGTTATTTGCAGGAATGCCGAGGTGGGCCAGAGGGGTGCAGTGGATCTGGGCTGGAACAGGAAGTTAGTTGCGGGAACGCAGAGGCAGGGCAGAGGTGCGCAGGGACCTTAGCTTCGGCGGGTGTGCAGGCTCAGCTCCCAGCGCTGCGATTTGGGTTTGGGCTGGAACAGGAAGTTAGTTGCGGCAACGCAGAGGCAGGGCAGAGGGGCGCAGGGAGCATACCCATGGCCGGGGTGCAGGCTCAGCTCCCAGCGAGCGAATTGGGTCTGGGCCAGAACAGGAAGTTAGTTTTGGGAACGCAGAGGACAGGCAGAGTTGCGCATGGAGCTTACCGGCGGGTGCGCAGGCTCAGCTCCCAGCGTGCGAATTGGGTCTGAGCTGGAGCAGGAAGTCAGTTGCAGGAATGCAGAGGAGGAGCAGAGGGGCACAGTGGATCTGGGCTGGAATAGGAAGTTTGTTGCGGGAATGCAGAGGCAGAGCAGAGGGGCGCAGGGAGCTTACCCGCGGCGGGTGTGCAGGCTCAGCTCCCAGCCCTGCGATTTGGGTCTGGACTGGAACAGGAAGTTAGTTGCGGGAACTCAGAGGCAGGGCAGAGGGTACAGATAGCTTACCGTCCTGTGTGCAGGCTCAGCTCCCAGCGTGCGTATTGGGTCTGGGCTGGAGCAGGAAGTTAGTTGCAGGAATGCAGAGGAGGGGCAGAGGGGCACATTGGATCTGGGCTGGAACAGGAAGTTAGTTGCGGGAACGCAGATGCGGGGCAGAGGGGCGCAGAGAGCTTACCCGCGGCGGGTGCGCAGGCTCAGCTCCCAGCGCTCCGATTTGGGTCTGGGCTGGAACAGCAAGATTTTTGCGGGAAGGCAGAGGTGAGGGAGAGGTGCGCAGCGAGCTTACCTGAAACAGGTGCACAGGCTCAGCTCCCAGGTCTCCCAGCGAGCGATTTGGGTCTAGGCTGGTACAGGAAGTTAGTTGCGGCAACGGAGAGGGCGGGCAGAGTGGCTCAGGGAGCTTACCCGCGGTGGGTGCGCACGCTCAGCTTCCAGCGGTGCGCTGTGGGTCTGGGCATGAATAGGAAGTTAGTTGCGGGAATGCAGATGCCGGGTAGAGAGGCGTAGGGAGCTTACCCACGAAGGGTGTGCAGGCTCAGCTCCCAGTGTGCGATATGTGTCCTTTCTAGAACAGGATGTTAGTTGCGGGAACGTAGAGGGGCAGAGGGATGCAGGGAGCTTAGCCGCGGCGGGTGCACAGGGTCAGCTCCCAGCGCTGCGATTGGGGTCTGGGCTGGAAGAGGAATTTACTGGCAGGAATGCAGAGGTGGTGTAGAAGGGCGCAGTGGGTCTGGGATGGAATAGGAAGTTAGTTGCGGGAACGCAGAGGCAGGGCAGAGGTGCGCAGGGAGCTTACCGGCGGCGGGTGCGAAAGCTCAGATCCCAGCGCTGCAGTTTGGGTCTGAGCTGGAACAGGAAGTTTCTTGCGGGAATGCAGAGGCGGGCCAGAGGGGCGCAGCGAGCTTACGTGCAACAGGTGCACAGGCTCAGCTCCCAGGGCTGCGATTTGGGTCTGGGCAGGAACAGGAAGTTAATCCTGGGAATGCAGAGGCGGGACAGATGGGCGCAGGGAGCTTACCCGTGACGTGTGCACAGGCTCAGCTCCCAGCGCTGCGATTTGGGTCTGAGCTGGAACAGGAAGTTAGTTGCGGGAACGCAGAGGTGGGGCAGAGGGGCGCAGGGAGCTTACCCGTGGCGGGTGTGCAGGCTCAGCTCCCAGCGCTGCGATTTGGGTCTGGGTTGGAACATGAAGTTAGTTACGGAAACGCAGAGGCCGGGCAGAGGGCGGAGGGAGCTTACAGGCGGGTGCACATGCTCAGCTCCCAGCGCTGCGATTTGGTTCTTGGCTGGAACAGGAAGTTACTCGCGGGAATGCAGAGGAAGGCCCGAGGGGCACGGGGAGCTTACCCGCGACGTGTGCACAGGCTCAGCTCACAGGTGTGCGATTTGTGTCTGGGCTGGAGCAGGAATTTCGTTGCAGGAACGCAGAAGCTGGGCAGAGGGGAGCAGAGAGCTTACACGAGGCGCGTGTGCAGGCTCAGCTCCCAGGGGTGATTCTTGGGTCTGGGCTGGAGCAGGAAGTTAGTCGCGGGAATGCAGAAGCTGGGCAGAGGGGCGCAGAGAGCTTACCCGCGGTGGGTGTGCAGGCTCAGATCCCAGCGGTGCGATTGGTGTCTGGGCTTGAACACGAAATTACTTGAGGGAATGCAGAGGTGGGGCAGACTGGCTCAGTGCGTATGGGCTGGAACAGGAAGTTAGGCACGGGAACGCTGAGGCGGGGCTGAGGGGCGCAGGGAGCTTACCTGAAACAGGTGCACAGGCTCAGCTCCCAGGGCTGCGATTTGGGTCTGGGCAGGAACAGGAAGTTAATCCTGGGAATGCAGAGCTGGGACAGATTGGCGCAGGGAGCTTACCCGGGACGTGTGCGCAGGCTCAGCTCCCAGCGCTGCGATGTGGGTCTTGGCTGGAACAGGAATTTAGTTGTGGGAACGCAGAGGTGGGGCAGAGGGGCGCAGTGGGTCTGGGCTGGAACAGGAACTTAGTTGCGGGAACGCAGATGCGGGCCAGAGGGGAGCAGGGAGCTCACCCGCGACGGATGTGCTGGCTCACATCCCATTGGTGCGATTTGACTCTGGGCTGGATCAGGAAGTTAGTTGCGGGAACGCAGAGGCAGGGCAGAGGGGCAGAGGAAGCTTACACGCGGTGGATACGCAGGCTCGGCTCCCAGCGGTGCGATTTGGGTCTGGGCTGGAACAGGAAGTTAGTTGCGGGAACGCAGAGGCGGGGCAGAGGGGCGCAGGATGCGTACCCGCGGCGGGTGCGCAGTCTCAGCTCCCAGCGCTGCGATTTGGGTCTGGGCTGGAACAGGAAATTTGTTGCGGGAACGCAGAGGTGAAGCAGAGGTGCGCAGGGAGCTTACACGCGACTGGAGTGCAGGCTCCGCTCCCACGGGTGCGATTTGGATTTGTGCTGGAGCAGGAAGTTAGTTGCAGGAATGCAGAGGTGGGTCAGAGGGGCGCAGTGGATCTGGGCTGGAACAGGAAGTTAGTGGCTGGAATGCAGAGGCGGGGCACAGGGGCCCAGGGAGCTTACCCGAGGCGGGTGTGCAGGCTCAGCTCTCAGCGCTGCGATTTGGTTCTGGGCTGGAACAGGAAGATAGTTGCGGGAACACAGAGGAGGGGCAGAGGGGAGTTGGGAGCTTACCTGCGGCGGGTGCGCAGGCTCAGCTCCCAGCGCTGCAATTTGTGTCTGGGCTGGAACAGCAATTTAGTTGCGGGAATGCATAGAGGGGGCAGAGGGGCACAGGGAGGTCACCCGCGGCGGGTGCACTGGCTCAGCTCCTATTGGAGCAATTTGGGTCTCTGCTGGAACAGGAAGTTAGTTGCCGGAACGCAGACGTGGGGCAGAGGGGCACAGTGTGTCTGGGCTGGAACAGTCACTTAGTTGCGGGAACACAGATGCGGGCCAGAGGGGCGAAGGGAGATGACCCACGACGGATGTGCGGGTTCAGCTCCCAGTGCTGCGATTTGTGTCTGGGCTGGAACAGGAATTTAGTTGCGGGAACGCAGAGGCGGGGCAGAAGGGAGCAGGGAGCTCACCCGCGGCGGGTGCGCTGGCTCACCTCCCATTGGTGGGATTTGGATCTGGGCTGGAACAGTAAGTTCGTTGCAGGAATGCAGAGGTGGGGCAGTGGGGCCCAGTGGGTCTGGGATGGAACAGGACGTTAGTTGTGGGAACGCAGAGGTGGGGCAGAGGTGCGCAGGGAACTTATCTGCGGCGGGTGCGCAGGCTTAGCTCCCAGCGCTGCGATTTGGTTCTGGGCTGGAACAGGAAGTTACACGTGGGAATGCAGAGGGGGGCAGAGGGGAGCAGGGAGCTTACTCGCGACGTGTGCTCAGGCTCAGCTCCCAGGGCTGGGATTTGGGTCTGGGCTGGAGCAGGAAGTTAGTCGCGGGAACGCAGAAGCAGGCTGAGTGGCTCAGGGAGCTTACCCGCGGCGGGTGTGCCGGCTCAGCTCCCAGCGGTGCTATTTGGGTCTGTTCTTGAACAGGAAGTTACTTGCGGGAATGCAGAGGTGGGGCAGACGGGCGCAGTGCTTCTGGGCTGGAACAGGTAGTTAGGCATGGGAATGCTGAGGTGGGGCTGAGGGGCGCAGGGAGCTTACCTGCAACAGGTGCACAGGCTCAGCTCCCAGGGCTGCGATTTGGGTCTGGGCAGGAACAGGAATTTAATCCTGGGAACGCAGAACCGGGACAGATGGGCGCAGGGAGCTTACCTGGGACGTGTGCGCAAGCTCAGCTCCCAGCGCTGCGATATGGGTCTTATCTGGCACAGGAATTTAGTTGTGGGAACGCAGAGGTGGGGCAGAGGGGCGAAGGGAGCTTACACCAGGCGAATGCGCGGGTTCAGCTCCCAGCGCTTCGATTTGTGTCTGGACTGGAACAGGAAATTAGTTGCGGGAATGCAGATGCGGGGCAGAGGGGCACAGGGAGCTCACCCGCAGCGGGTGTGCTGGCTCACCTCCCATTGGTGCGATTTGGCTCTGGGCTGGATCAGGAAGTTAGTTGCGGGAACGCAGAGGCAGGGCAGAGGGGCGGAGGAAGCTTACACGCGGTGGATACGCAGGCTCGGCTCCCAGCGGTGCGATTTGGGTCTGGGCTGGAACAGGAAGTTAGTTGCGCGAACGCAGAGGCGGGGCAGAGGGGCAAAGGGAGCTTACCCATGGCGGGTGTGCAGTCTCAGCTCCCAGCAATGCGATTTGGGTCTGGGCTGGAACAGGAAGTTTGTTGCGGGAACGCAGAGGTGAAGCAGATGTGCGCAGCGAGCTTACACGCGACTGGAGTACAGGCTCAGCTCCCAGGGGTGCGATTTGGGTTTGTGCTGGAGCAGGAAGTTAATTGGAGGAATGCAGAGGTGGGGAAGAGGGGCGCAGTGGATCTGGGCTGGATCAGGAAGTTAGTTGCTGGAACGCAGAGGCGGGGCACAGGGGCGCAGGGAGCTTACCCGCGGCGGGTGTGCAGGCTCAGCTCTCAGCGCTGCGATTTGGGTCTGGGCTGGAATAGGAAGTTAGTTGCGGGAAAACAGAGGCAGGGCAGAGGGGCGCAGGGAGCTCACCAGCGGCGGGTGCCCTGGCACAGCTCCCAGTGGTGCGATTTGGATCTGGACTGGAACAGGACGCTAGTTGCGGGAACGCAGAGGCAGGGCAGGGGTGCGGAGGAAGCTTACTCACGGTGGGTGCGCAGGCTCAGCTCCCAGCGGTGCGATTTGGGTCTGGGCTAGAACAGGAAGTTAGTTGCGGAAACGCAGAGGCGAGGCAGAGTTGCGCAGGGAGCTTACCGGCGGGTGGGCAGGCTCAGCTCCCAGGGTGTGAATTGGGTCTGGGCTGGAGCAGGAAGTTTGTTGCAGGAATGCAGAGGAGGGGCAGAGGGGCGCAGTGGATCTGGGCTGGAATAGGAAGTTAGTTGCTGGAACTCCGAAGCGGGGCACAGGGGCGCCGGGAGCTTAGCCGCGGCGGGTGTGCAGGCTCAGCTCCCAGCGGTGCGATTTGGGTCTGGGCTGGAACAGGACGTTAGTGCAGGGAACGCAGAGGCAGGGAAGGGGGGCGGCAGGTGCGCAGCGTCAGCTGCCAGCGCTGCGACTTGGGTCTGGGCTGGAATAGGAAGTTAGTTCCAAGAATGCAGAGGTGACACAGAGGGGTGCAGTGGGTCTGGGATGGAAGAGGTAGTTAGTTGTGGGAACGCAGAGGCCGGCTGGAGGGGCGCAGGGAGCGTACCCGCGGGGAGTGCGCAGGCTCAGCTCCCAGCGCTGCGATTTGTGTCTGAGCTGGAACAGGAAGTTAGTTGCGGGAACGCAGAGGCGGTGCAGAGGGGCGCAGGGAGCTTACCCATGGCGGGTGTGCAGGCTCAGCTCCCAGCGCTGCGATTTGGGTCTGGGTTGGAACAGGAAGTTAGTTACGGAAACGCAGAGGCCGGGCAGAGGGCGGAGGGAGCTTACAGGCGGGTGCGCAGGCTCAGCTCCCAGCGCTGCGATTTGGTTCTGGGCTGGAACAGGAAGTTACTCGCGGGAATGCAGAGGAGGGCCCGAGGGGTGCAGGGAGCTTACCCGCGATGTGTGCGCAGGCTCAGCTCACAGGGGTGCGATTTGTGTCTGGGCTGGAGCAGGAATTCAGTTGCTGGAACGCAGAAGCTGGGCAGAGGGGCGCAGAGAGCTTACCCACGGTGGGTGTGCAGGCTCAGATCCCAGCAGTGTGATTTGTGTCTGAGTTTGAACAGGACGTTACTTGCGGGAATGCAGAAGTGGGGCAGACGGGTGATCACCCGTGGCGGGTGCGCTGGCTCAGCTCCTATTGGTGCGATTTGGGTCTCTGCTGGAACAGGGAGTTAGTTGCCGGAACGCAGACGTGGGGCAGAGGGGCGCAGTGGGTCTGGGCTGGAACAGACACTTAGTTGTGGGAACACAGATGCGGGCCAGATTTGTGTCTGGGCTGGAACAGGAATTTAGTTGCAGGAACGCAGAGGCGGGGCAGAAGGGCGCAGGGAGCTCACCCGTGGCGGGTGCGCTGGCTCACCTCCTATTGATGCGATTTGGATCTGGGCTGGAACAGTAAGTTCATTGCAGGAGTGCAGAGGTGGGGCAGTGGGGCGCAGTGGGTCTGGGCTGGAACACGAAGTTAGTTGCGGGAACGCAGAGGCAGGAGATAGGCGTGCAGGGAGCTTACTCGCGGCGGGTGCGCAGTGTCAGATCCCACTGCTGCGATTTGTGTCTGGGCTGGAACAGGAAGTTAGTTGCAGGAACGCAGAGGCGGGGCAGAGGGGCGCAGGGAGCTTACCCGCGGCGGGTGAGCAGGCTCAGCTCCCAGCGCTGCGATATGGGTCTGGGCTGGAACAGGAAGTTCGTCGTGGCAACGCAGAGGTGGGGCATAGGGGCGCAGGGAGCTTACTCGCGGCTGGTGCGCAGTGTCAGCTCCCACCGGTGGGATTTGGGTCTGGGCACGAAGAGGAAATAGTTGCGGGAACGCAGAGGCGGGGCAGAGGGGCGCAGCGAGCTTACTCGTGGTGGAAGCGCAGGCTCAGCTCCCACTGGTGCAATTTGTGTCTGGGCTCGAACAGGAATTTAGTTGCCGGAATGCAAAGACGGAGCTGAGGGACACAGCGAGCTTACGCGCGGCTGGTGCGCAGGCTCACAGCACAGCGGTGCGATTTGGGTCTCGGCTGGAACAGGACGTTAGTTGCGGGAACGCAGAGGTGGTGCAGAGGGGCTCAGTGGGTCTGGGCTGGAAGAAGTTAGTTGCGTGAACGCAGATGGGGGGCAGATGGGCACAGGGAGCTTACCCGGGGCGGGTGCGGAGGCTCAGCTAGCAACGCTGTGATTTGTGTCTGGGCTTGAAGAGGAAGTTAATTGTGGGAACGCATAGGTGGGGCACAGGGGAGCAGTGGGTCTGGGCTGGAAATGGAAGTTAGTTGCGGGAAGGCAGAGGCGCGCAGATGGGCGGAGGGAACTTTCCCGCGGCGGGTGCGCAGGCTCAGTTCCCAGCGGTACAATTTGGGTCTGGGCTGGAACTGGAAGTTATTTGCGGGAACGCAGAGGTGGGGCAGAGGGGCTCAGGGAGCTTACTCGCGGTGGGTGCGCAGGCTCACCGCACAACGGTGCGATTTGGGTCTGGGATGGAACAGGAAGTTAGTTGCGGGAACCCAGAGGTGGGGTAGAGGGGCGCAGGGATCTTACCCGCGGCGGGTGCGCAAGCTCAGCTCCCAGCGCTGCGATATGTGTCTGGGCTGGAACAGGAAGTGAGTTGCGGAAACGCAGAGGCGGGGCATAGGGGCGCAGGGAGCTTACTCGCGGTGGGTACGCGGTCTCAGCTCCCAATGCTCTGATTTGGGACTGGGCTGGAACACGAAGTTAGTTGCGGGAACGCAGAGGCAGGACATAGGGGCGCAGGGAGCTTACTCGCGGTGGGTGCGCAGTGTCAGCTCCCAGTGCTGCGATTTGTGTCTGGGCTGGAACACGAATTTAGTTGCGGAAACGCAGAGGCAGGACAAAGGGACGCAGGGAGCTTACTCGGGGCGGGTGCGCAGTGTCAGCTCCCACCGGTGCGATTTGGGTCTGGGCTCGAAGAGGAAGATAGTTGCGGGAATGCAGAGGCAGGAGATAGGGGCACAGGGAGCTTACTCGCGGCGGGTGCGCAGTGTCAGCTCCCACCGTTGCGATTTGGGTCTGGGCTCGAAGAGGAAGATAGTTGCCGGAACGCAGAGGCGGGGCAGAGGGGCGCAGCGTGCTTACTCGCAGTGGGTGCGCAGGCTCAGCTCCCACTGGTGCAATTTGGGTCTGGGCTGGAACATGAAGTTAGTTGCGGGAACGCAGAGGCAGGACATACGGGCGCAGGGAGCTTACTCACGGTGGGTGAGCAGTGTCAGCTCCCAGTGCTGCGATTTGGGTCTGGGCTGGAACAGGAAGTTAGTTGCGGGAACGCAGAGGCGGGACAGATGGGCGCAGGGAGGTTACCCGCGGTGTGTGAGCAGGCTCAGCTCCCAGCGCTGCGATATGGGTCTGGGCTGGAACAGGAAGTTAGTCGTGGGAACGCAGAGGCGGGGTAGAGGGACGCAGGGAGCTTACCCACGGGGGGTGCGCAGTCTCAGCTCCCAGTGCTGCGATTTGGGTCTGGGCTGGAACAGGAAGTTTCTTGCGGAAACGCAGAGGCGGGGCATAGGGGCACAGGGAGGTTACCCGCGGCGTGTGAGCAGGCTCAGCTCTCAGCGCTGCGATATGGGTCTGGGCTGGAACAGGAAGTTAGTCGTGAGAACGCAGAGGCTGGGCAGAGGGGCGCAGGGAGCTTACCCGCGGCGGGTGCGCAGTCTCAGCTCCCAGTGTTGCGATTTGGGTCAGGGCTGGAACAGGAAGTTTCTTGCGGAAATGCAGAGGCGGGGCATACGGGCGCAGGGAGCGTACTCGCGGTGGGTGCACAGTGTCAGATCCCAGTGCTGCGATTTGGGTCTGGGCTGGAACACGAAGTTAGTTGCGGGAACGCAGAGGAAGGACATAGGGGCACAGGGAACTTAGTCGCGGCTGGTGCGCAGTGTCAGCTCCCAGTGCTGCGATTTGGGTCTGGCTGGAACAGGAAGTTAGTTGCGGAAACGCAGAGGTGTGGCAGAGGGGCACAGTGGGTCTGGGCTGGAAGAGGAAGTTAGTTGCTGGAAAGCAGAGGCGGGGCAGAGGGGCGCAAGGAGCTTAACCATGGCGAGTGTGCGGGCTCAGCTCCCAGCGGTGCAATTTGGGTCTGGGTTGGAACAGGAAGTTAGTTGCGGGAACGCAGATGGGGGATATAGGGGCGCAGGGAGCTTACTCGCGGCTGGTGCGCAGTGTCAGCTCCCACCGGTGCGATTTGGGTCTGGTCTCGAAGAGGAAGTTAGTTGCGGGAATGCAGAGGAGGGGCAGAGGGGCGGAGCGAGCTTACTCGCGGCGGGTGCGCAGGCTCAGCTCCCACTGGTGCAATTTGGGTCTGGGCTCGAACAGGAATTTAGTTGCCGGAATGCAGAGACGGTGCTGAGGGGCGCAGCAAGCTTACTCGTGGCGGGTGCACAGGCTCACCGCACAGCGGTGCGATTTGGGTCTGGGCTGGAACAGGACGTTAGTTGCGGGAACGCAGAGGTGGGGCAGAGGGGCGCAGTGGGTCTGGGCTGGAAGAAGAAGTTAGTTGCGTGAACGCAGATGGGAGGCAGATGGGCACAAGGAGCTTACACGCGGCGGGTGCGGAGGCTCAGCTAGCAGCGCTGCGATTTGTGTCTGGGCTTGAAGAGGAAGTTAAATGTGAGAACGCATAGGCGGGGCACAGGGGAGCAGTGGGTCTGGGCTGGAACTGGAAGTTAGTTGTGGGAATGCAGAGGGGCGCAATGCGTCTGGTCTGGAACAGGAATTTAGTTGCGGGAACGCAGAGGCGGGGTGGAGGGTCGGAGGGAAATTTCCCGCGGTGGGTGCGCAGGCTCACTTCCCAGTGGTGCAATTTTGGTCTGGGATGGAACTGGAAGTTATTTGCGGGAATGCAGAGGCTGGGCAGAGTGGTCAGGGAGCTTACTCGCGGCGGGTGCGCAGGCTCACCGCACAGCAGTGCGATTTGGGTCTGGGCTGGAACAGGACGTTAGTTGCGGGAACACAGAGGCAGGGTAGAGGGGAGCAGGGAGCTTACCCAAGGCGGGTGCGCAGGCTGAGCTCCCAGCGCTGCGATTTGTGTATGGGCTGGAACAGGAATTGAGTTGCGGAAATGCAGAGGCGGGGCATAGGGGCGCAGGGAGCTTACTCGCGGTGGGTGCGCAGTCTCAGATCCCAGTGCTGCGATTTGGGTCTGGGCTGGAACACGAAGTTAGTTGCGGGAAAACAGAGGCAGGACATAGGGGCGCAGGGAGCTTACTCGCGGCGGGTGAGCAGTGTCAGCTCCCAGTGCTGCGATTTGGGTCTGGGCTGGAACAGGAAGTTGGTTGCGGGAACGCAGAGGCGGGACAGAGGGTCGCAGGGAGTTTACCCGTGGCGTGTGAGCAGGCTCAACTCCCAACGCTGCGATATGGGTCTGGGCTGGAACAGGAAGTTCGTCGTGGGAACGCAGAGGCGGGGCACAGGGGCGCAGGGAGATCACCCGCGGCGGGTGCGCTGGCACAACTCCTAGTGTTGCGATTTGGCTCTGGGCTGGAACAGGAAGTTAGTTGCGGGAAAGCAGAGCCAGGGCAGGGGTGCGGAGGAAGCTTACCCGCGGTGGGTGGGCAGGCTCAGCTCCCAGCGGTGCGATTTGGGTCTGGGCTGGAAGAGAAAGTTAGTTGCGGGAATGCAGAGGCGGGCCAAAGGGGCACAGGGAGCTTACCCGCGGCGGGTGCGCAGGCTCAGCTCCCATCGGTGCGATTTGGGTCTGGGCTAGAACAGGAAGATAGTTGTGGGAACGCAGAGGCCAGGCAGAGTTGCGCAGGGAGCTTACAGGCGGGTGCGCAGGCTCAGCTCCCAGCGTGCGAATTGGGTCTGGGCTGGAGCAGGAAGTCAGTTGCAGGAATGCAGAGGAGGAGCAGAGGGGCGCAGTGGATCTGGGCTGGATTAGGAAGTTATTTGCGGGAATGCAGAGGCGGGGCAGAGGGGCGCAGGGAGCTTACACGCGGCGGGTGTGCAGGCTCAGCTCCCACCCCTGCGATTTGGGTCTTGGCTGGAACAGGAAGTTGTTTGCGGGAACTCAGAGGCAGGGCAGAGGGCACAGAGAGCTTACCGTCCTGTGAGCAGGCTCAGCTCCCCGCGTGCGTATTGGGTCTGGGCTGGAGCAGGAAGTTAGTTGCAGGAATGGAGAGGAGGGGCAGAGGGGCGCAGAGAGCTTACCAGCGGCGGGTGTGCAGGCTCAGATCCCAGCCGTGCGATTTGGGTCTAGGCTGGAACAGGAAGTTAGTTGCGGGAAAGGAGTTGGCAGGCAGAGTGGCTCAGGCAGCTTACCCGCGGTGGGTGCGCAGGCTCAGCTTCCAGCGGTGCGATGTGGGTCTGGGCTTGAACAGGAAGTTAGTTGCGGCAATACAGAGGCCGGGCAGAGAGGCGTAGGGAGCTTACCCACGGCGGGTGTGCAGGCTCAGCTCCCAGTGTACGATTTGTGTCTGGGCTAGAACAGGATGTTACTTGCGGGAACGCAGAGGGGCATAGGGCTGCAGGTAGCTTACCCACAGCGGGTGCGCAGGGTCAGCTCAAAGCGCTGCGATTGGGGTCTGGGCTGGAAGAGGAAGTTACTGGCAGGAATGCAGAGGTGGGGCAGAGGGGCGCAGTGGGTCTGGGCTGGAAAAGGAAGTTAGTTGCGGGAACACAGAGGTGGGGCAGGGGAGCGCAGGGAGCTCACCCGCTGCGGGTGCGCTGGCACAGCTCCCAGTGGTGCGATTTGGCTCTGGGCTGGAACAGTAAGTTAGTTGCGGGAACGCAGAGGCAGGGCAGGGGTGCGGAGGAAGCTTACCCGCGGTGGGTGCGCAGGCTCAGCTCCCAGCGGTGCTATTTGGGTCAGCGCTGGAACAGAAAGCTAGTTGCGGGAATGCAGAGGCGGGCCAAAGGGGCGCAGGGAGCTTACCCACGGCGGGTGCGCAGGCTCAGCACCCAGCGCTGCGATTTGTGTCTACGCTGGAATAGGAAGTTAGTTGCGGGAACTCAGAGGCCAGACAGAGGACACAGGGAGCTTACCTGCGTGTGTGCAGGCTCAGCTCCCAGCGTGCGTATTGGTTCTGGGCTGGAGCAGGAAATTAGTTGCAGGAATGCAGAGGAGTGCAGAGGGGCGCAGTGGATCTGGGCTGGAAGAGGAAGTAAGTTGCGGGATTGCAGAGGCGGGGCAGAGGGGCGCAGGGAGCTTACCAGCGGCGGTTGCGCAGGCTCAGCTCACAGCACTGCGATTTGGGTCTGGGCTGGAACAAGACGTTTTTGCGGAAACGCAGAGGCGAGGGAGAGGTGCGCAGGGAGCTTGCACGTGACTGAAGTGCAGGCTCACCTCTCAGGTGTGCGATTTGGGTCTGTGCTGGAGCAGGAAGTTAGTTGCGGGAATGCAGAGTTGGGGCAGAGGGGCGCAGTGGTGGTGGGGTGGAACAGGAAGTTAGTTGCGGGAACGAAGAGGCGGGGCAGAGGGGCGCAGGGACCTTACGCGCGGCGGGTGTGCAGGCTCAGCTCCCAGCCCTGCGATTTGGGTCTGGGCTGGAACAGGAACTTCGTTGCGGCAATGGAGAGGGCGGGCAGAGTGGCTCAGGGAGCTTACCCGCGGTGGGTGCGCAGGCTCAGCTTCCAGCGGTGCGATGTGGGTCTGGGCATGAACAGGAAGTTAGTTGCGGGAATGCAGATGCCGGGCAGAGAGGCGTAGGGAGCTTACCCATGGCGGGTGTGCAGGCTCAGCTTCCACTGGGCGATTTGTGTCCATTCTAGAACAGGATGTTAGTTGCGGGAACGCACAGGGGCAGAGCGATGCAGGGAGCTTACCCCCAGTGGGTGCACAAGGTCAGCTCCCAGTGCTGCGATTGGGGTCGGGGCTGGAAGAGGGATTTACTGGCAGGAATGCAGAGGTGGGGCAGAGGGGCACAGTGGGTCTGGGCTGGAATAGGAAGTTAGTTGCGGGAACACACAGGCGGGGCAGAGGTGCGCAGGGAGCTTACCCACGGTAGGTGCGCTGGCATAGCTCCCAGTGGTGCGATTTGGATCTGGGCTGGAACAGGAAGTTAATTGCGGGAATGCAGAGGCAGGGCAGGGATGCGGAGGAAGCTTACCCGCGGTGGGTGCACAGGCTCAGCTCCCAGCGGTACGATTTGTGTCTGTGCCGGAACAGGAAGTTTGTTGCGGGAACGCAGAGGCGAGGCAGATGTGTGCAGGGAGCTTACATGTGACTGGAGTGCAGGTTCAGCTCCCAGGGGTGCAATTTGGGTCTGTGCTGGAGCAGGAAGTTAGTTGCAGGAATGCAGAGGTGGGGCAGAGGGGCGCACTGGATCTGGGCTGGAACAGGAAGTTAGTTGCGGGAATGCAGAGGTGGGGCAGAGGGGCGCACTGGATCTGGGCTGGAACAGGAAGTTAGTTGCGGGAATGCAGAGGTGGGGCAGAGGGGCGCAGGGACCTTACCCGCGGCGGGTGTGCAGGCTCAGCTCCCAGCGCTGCGATTTGGGTCTGGGCTGG